>DWTW01000787.1:0-14581 GCA_018246275.1 Papilio slateri | reverse complement strand
GATCTTTACATTCTATGAATGAATATAACACATTATGTATATCATTATGTACTGAGACCGCCGGCGAACTTTTGTGAGGTAGCCAGTGGCCCTCACGGCACCTATTGTTGGGTATCGTGAGGTAGCCGGCGGCCCCCGTGGCACTTAATAGGTTAATAAGCTCTAACCACTAGCAGAACATTCATTTGCTACATTTACCTCATTTGACTCAAAACAATATCCGAGCTTATGTAATAGACCATTGTCATCATCATTACCCTGCCCACTGAGTGGGGTCAGCACATGTTTCCTTCTTCCATGCTGTTATCTCAGTAGTTTTCCTTTCTTGCTCATGTCATCCTTAAGGCAATCAATCCATCTTTTCTTCTTCTTCCATTACAGACATTTACATTTATATGTAAATCTCTCCTTGTCATATACCATTCTTCCCTACTGATAACATGCCCATACCATGCTAATCTTTTACTCCTTCATTTATCTACTGGTGTTACTTTTAAGTGTTACTTCCCTAACATACTCTTTTCATGTCTTATCCATTCTATTACCCCACTCATTCATCTCAGCCACGATTACATCATGTCTTATAGTTTTTTTGCTTATTTAATAGACCAGATGAAAATTTATAATGTCTAACATTAGGAATTTTCTTACCTCAATTCCAGGTAGGTGTAATGTTTGATGACTCAGACAAGCGATGGGTTGAGATAACAATGTGCTACCATGTTTTAAAAGGACTGAAACAAATGCAAGAGACTGGAGATCTTCCCCCTATAACATTAGGGTAAGTGTATAGAAACCAGTCTATCCCAGGTCCACTGTAGTGGTCATTTGAAATTCCTTCACAAGTTGTTACAAAGCAGTGTCTTTTACATGCATAAACATTTATTATTTCTATTCATTTTATCTATGCATTTTACATTGAGTGTAATTCACTCATGACTCAGTTCAACCTAGGAACTTGCACAACCGCACAGTAAACAGCCTGGTCTTTTGACTGGTGGAAAAAGTTATATCAACACCTGATATCAAATTCTCGTTATTTTTGCTTTCTCTTCTATTCTAAATACTATCAACCCATGCAACTTGTCTGGTATTTCAGATGTCATGATTGGTAATAGAAGACAACTACCTCACTATACCTAGTTTATAAAAAAATTATGTGTGATGTAAAAGCAATCTTTTCTAATTTGAAAAGGTAAAGATAACAAAAAGAATAGATTCACTGCATAAGTCTACCACTACAAATAATTATTTATGGGTACCTTTGTTTCAGAGTTCAACCAGAGTTTCAAGACAAAATATTCATTCTTAACTACAGATTTATCAGAGAATTCACGAAGGGCGTCGAGGATAGCTGGTGGGTGAACATTGTGAACCACTTCCAGCCACAGTCTGTTGCCAAGAAGTCATATTAGCTCGCTAAGACAATAAAGAGTTGCAATATGTTTATAGATGAGAAAACAGTGTTTAAATCAGAATAAACTATGGTTCAATGTTTAGTTTTTTTATTTATTTTAGGGTACCACCAGACAGAAAGTTCAGACATACTGCTAATCTCTATCCTATTATAGTAGATATGGCTCGCGTTCCAACAAACCAATTTCAATATGCATACAGCAAAATAACGGAATGACGTGCTGGTGTCAGTTTTTCAGTCTATTTAGACATGGATACCTTTAAAATTGAATATGCTAATGTTAAAAGTACAATTTACAACTTACAAGCATATCACAAATCATCTGCCGCTGTTGCAACACTAAAAATCTTTGACTCACTTTCCTGGGAGTTAGCCAATTCATATAACAATATTTTGTATCAGCACAGCACTCATAAATTTTAAATACAAACTAAAATTTTAAATACAAATAAAAATCAATCAAATTAACAAAACATGTTTATTTAAAAATATATTCATATTTAAATATTTTCCACAATATATCACATTTTTTTACATCATTACATATATTGTGTCTTGTGTCAACCTCTCGGCACAATCCTATATTGTTCTTTATCATAAAACACTTAAAATACAGCACAGTTATCACTTTGATCCTCTAATGCTTCTTTCAAATTGTTTAAGATAATTTCAGAGTCGCCTGAAAAATAAATTAACTGTAAACACACTTCTCTGAACAATGGTTTACTATTCAAGTAATAGATTTTAGTATTTCAAGATATTTTTGAGAGAATTTTCACAAATGATGATGGTCAAACATAAGTTTGTAGGGTGCAAAACACAAACGGGAATATCATACCTTTTACAGGGTCATAAAGTGACCTCTTTGAGACTCCACATTGTACCTTTATAGGCCTCTGACGTTTTATGCAAGATTCAACATCTGAAAGTAATACACTTATGTATATATGAAACCTAAAGCATAAATCTAGTGTTAAAAAATAACTACTATGCGTGTACGATAACATGGGTGTGAATGCTTATTTATTTGTTTTTTTAATCATTTATTATCCTATTAAATTAATACATAAACTCACCACCGTGTATTTTATCCAACAATGAGCTTATATCCAAATTCTCCACCAACCTCGTGCACAAGGCATTCGCGTACAAGCTCGCGCCTGGCATTATTTTCTCGGTATCGCCAGTTTTCACCTCGTAGGTGCCGTCTATGGTTGTAGAGCACTCAATTTGTAACAGCTCGTAAGCAACTTCTGATGACTGGGTCGAATAGCTTATGAGTAAGTTACGATGGATCGTGTAGTCTTCGATTGAGGTCATCGCTGTATATATTTTAGGATTCATAGTCCTGTACCAAAAGTTTTTTATTCATTGAGAATTATTGAATTCATATGAAAATTATTTAAAATGAAACATATTTTCTGCCAAACAGCAGGATGCAAAAAAGCGTAATTATAACTTCGGGGACCGTTAACAATACATTTTTCATAACTATGTCATCATTTTAAGATTAATAAAAATATTAGCATATATGCTAGGAGATTATAAAAAAAAACAGTTTATTTAGATTTTAAAATACCATAACCATGCTCAGCTCTAACTATAATTATTGTTATACAAATATATCTATTAGGTTTTAACAGCTTAAATAGAACAGTGCAGGCAGATGTGTCATGATTGATCCCAAAAGTGTGCTTTGAGTGTATAAAATTAGAGCCAAAATATTAAAATACTATTTAAAACTTGAGTTATAGTTTGACATACTCTTACATACAAAAAAAAAGAGGCACTGGCACCAAATAGATACACCTACCACAAAAAATTGTGCGTGGCACCAAAAAGATATATCTAGTACAAAAACTTAGTGAAAAATACCTAACAATCCTAACATAATATTATAAATGGAATGTGAGTGTTTGCTTTTTACGCTTTCACACGTTAACTACTCAACCAATCATCATGAAATTTCATACACATATTTTCAATATAGTTACATAGGACACTTTTTATGAAAAAAAAAAAACAATATTGTTTCTGAAAAGCTAAAAGATCGTCCGACGAAGAGTTTGAGCAATCCAAATAGAATTAAACGCCATCTGTCGTTCCATTTAAATGACATATAACGCCATCTTGCATTTCAATAAGTCAATACTGGCAGTCAGTTCTAAATTAAATTGAGTATAACGTGAAGTGTTTCGGATGTAATAATCTATGCGAGCGAAGCTAGTTCTTACATATTTTACTCAATTATATAAGTTACTTGTATCTTTATTTTTACATTTATCTGAAATTTTTATGTAATATCTGTTATGTAAAATCATCTATTTGTTAGTTGTCACCCAAATTATTTTTTTTCCTGCTGTTTTCCCACTTTATTTGGGGTTGGCACAGTATGTCTCTAGTCCACACTGTAATAGGTTTTGGCTATAGTTTTTTTACGGCCAGCCACCTGCCTGACGTCAACCGTCCTCGGCCTATTAAGCTATATAGTCTATTGGCGCTTTGTCACCAAGTTATTTTATTTAAAAAAAAAAACAAAATTAAACTCTTACCTATCCAAAACAATTCTGCACATGTCCAAAATCAAAATGCACAATTCAGGCTTGCATTTGGCCACTTCTTTGAGCAGCCAGTTCTCGGTCACACAATGATCTATACTTATATCCTCAGTGGGGCAATCCACACCAAGCAAGCATCTGGTATTGCATAGCTCACATCCATGTCCAGCATAAAATATAAAATCTGAAATATTTTTTGTCAATTAATTGCACAAGTCCTATCTTTTAGACCAGGGGTGAGCAAACCGCGGCCCGAATACATATTTTGAGCGGCCCGCGGAGGGTTTTACGACACGGAATTTTTCGCAATAAAAAATCATTTTATAAAACATATGTAGAATAACACGAGCAATAATTGAAATATACCATATCTAGATTAAAGTTTCTATATTTGTCTATTACAATATCTTAATTATTAGATTTCATTGTCTTAGTACTACAATTTATAAATTATAATAATTATAAATCAATTTACCATATATCTATTTTGAAGCATATATAAAAATGTGATTTTGGCCCGCCGATAATTTTTCTTTTTTGGCCCTATGCTTGAAAAGATTGCTCACCCCTGTTTTAGACCATACGGACAGAAAAAGTAGATACATACACACATGATTTGAATAACATAGGTCAACTTTTTCACATGTTGTATGTTAAATGTGACACTATATCTTGTTGCTGCTGACATAATCATGGTTAGCGTGACAGAGTTCTGTCCTTATTATTAGTAAGTGCTTGAAGATGTTAGCATGTATGTTTAAACTCCCACAAAAAGATACTATATGTGGACAAGAAGCATATAAGTCTAAAAAAGCAAGGTTATTCTTACATCAAACTTATTATTTCTAGTATTATCACTCATAATACTAAACTTACTGTAAGAATCTTCAGGTATTAATTCAAATATTCTTGATAAATACGATTTCAATTCACCAGCAGTCAAATTCTTTAATGTAATTATTATAAATCCTAATCTTTTTAAATTGGACGCCAAAGAGTCACAATCAATTGTCGGTGTTACAAGTTTTGCTAATTGCCGATATTTATCATTTCCTATGAGTATTGCCACTTTACTTTGTGGTCTGTAGTAAGTCAGAATTGTTTTTGTGTTCAAAGCTGTCTTCAATAACTGTCTATATTGCTGAACAGAGTAACCACAACGATCCAGAGTCTTCATCAATATTTCCCCTGGTTTCTTACTATCATTGATATTTAATCTGTGAAAAATTGTTTGCTCGGATTAATCATCAACTTTTCCTTCACATGAAACATGGACAATGGAACTAGATAACAAGAACTTTCCCAAGAAAAAAATGAACATCCCACTAGATGGGCAATATTATACATATAAGTACACACCTCTCCACCCAGTCAAATGGAGTCAGTTACATATGTGACAAAAAGTGTTTAATATTGTCCTTCTGTTTCCATTTTTATCTATATATCAATGTATTTCACCTTTTTGGAAAGTATACTCTAGCTACCCTGCCCTACATCTGCCACTTAATATTAATATAAATTTGTCATGTCTTCCTATTACAATATGCTTAACCTACCACAAGGTAAGGCATACCTTTAACGGGCCATACATGCTGCAACGGTCACAAAGGCTGTCGATCGAACCATCACAACATTAGTTAAATTACCACATATATGTTGCAACTGGGTTGCACAAACAGTTGTATGAAAATGCACAAGTTTTTGTTGTCTGATGATAGTGCAACTGTGACTGGGAGTGCTCTTGATATGACAATTAATAGTATGAATAATTCTGTGTTTTGACCGATGAGTAAGGTGCCTGAGGAAAGGATGGGAAGGAGAAGCAGATTTGACAGGGGAGAGGATGGATAGGAAAAGATACTATCCTTTTTTTTGTTTATCCCTTCCTCTGTCGATTAAATGTGGGTAATGCATCTGCAACTCGTTATCTCGTTGCGGAAGCTTGGGTGAACTGGTTGCTCGTTTGCCAACTTCTACTGTAAAAAAACTATGTGTACTACTATAAAAAAACTATATATATATATATATTGCTATATTAGTTCATGGTTGAAAGTAAAAAGAAAACTAACTAACATTGACATAAGCTTGATCGACAAACTACTTATTTCCTCCATGTTGACATCAGCAAGTAGTACGTTACGACCGGTGTGGTCGTGTCGCAAGGTTCGATGACTATTTCAACGGACCTGCGACAACGACCAATCAATTCACGATCGAACCTGTAGCATACGACCAATGTCCATGGGAGGGTCCGTACGACCGTTGCAACGTGTATGTCCCGTTTTACTTGTGGTCACGCGCTGTACAAAGAGAACTATCTCTTATCAAGCTATGGTTGTGTATCAATTGGATATCGTCGGATATAATCGTTTGGAATATCAAAATAATATGTGTTGTGTACACGATGTAATTGAAGATACATTACATACCTTAAATTGGCTAATTTTGCTAAGACTTCACATGTTTCAATATTTAGTGTTAAAGCTCTTTGATATTCACTATAAGATATTATTTGTAATAGTGACATGATAAGACTAGTTAAAAATAAATTGAAAACAGAGTACTATACTCCTAACGGAGCTTGATTAGAATGACAGCTTTCAAACTGACGTTACTAGGCACTAAGAGTGTTCGCAACGGCTATATTTTGAAAACGCGATATATCGATACGCTATTTTTAATATGCCTTATATTTTTTACGCTATAATATATCAGTATTATTTTCGTTCTTCGTTCTGTTTTAAATATATGTCGCAAAGAACAATGTGCTTTATTATGATTATGGACTTAACAATAACAATACACCGTAGTGTGAGCGATTAGCGGCCGTAGTTTTTTAGTATACTGTACTGATCAATCGGTTATCCGATATATGCAGAAGTTACTTTCAAACTATGTCAATATTGCGAAACATTTAAGGTAACAAAATCAGTAAAATAAATAATAGTATAATTAATACCTTAAGTTCGATTCCCTTCTTGACATTTAAACGACAAAAACAAAATAATAACAAGTAACTTTTTTTATAATAGAAGGTGGCAAACGAGCATTCTTTCCTTATTAGAAAAGGATAAGAAGGAGAAAAGGACTAGGATAAAGCCTCCGGCATATCACTCGTCAGACGAAATGCAGAAATATTTCTACTTCACGCCTGTCTTCTGTGAGGTCGTTCGTGCAACAGATGTTGTTGCGGGCTCTACCACTGTGTATTCACTAAAAGATAGCTTTATTAGAATGACAGTTATCACCAAATATAACGACATGACTTTGTAGAAACTTTGACGTTTGATCAATTTCGTATAAAATTTTTCGTATTTGGATTGTTAATATTTCCATCTTTTCCTAATAAGGATATGATGTGAGCGGTAACACAGGATTGGACGGGGAGGGGATGAATAGGAAATATCCCTTTTCCTGTCTGTCTCTTCCTCTGTACATTATTAGTAACAATTCATTTTTGCTTGTTGCGGATGTTTATGGGTAGTGGTCCATTAACATCAGGTGACGTACCTTCTCGTTTGGCACCTTCTTCCATAAAAAAGCGCAAAACTTTATCGTGTGCCAAAATAACTTAAATGACAAACGATTATACAAAGATATATCGTCGTTTTGTTGACATCTGTCATTTCAAAGAAGCTTTTTTAACAAACTATAGGGATGGGACATAATTTTCGAAAAAATGGTATGTTTTGTGTGGTACTACTTCTTAATCCATGATTTTTGCCATTTTTTTTGGTAAACCAGCCTTGTTTTGTCAATGCAATACTATTGTTATACTTACTGCTTATACTCAAATTTTCCGAAATTTGTATTACATTTAATGGTCTAAGTGTCTTCTACATAAATCTAGGTGTTTGTTTGATGATTAAGTTGGCTTAAAATAAAATAAAACTTTCTATTAATACAGCACCAATAAAATAATGCGTCTGATCTTCTGGCAGATCTGACGCATTACATAATTGGAAATCCAGATTGCAACTATTGAAAGTTCCGGGTGTCCTATTGATGCAACATCTAGTGTATTTTAACAATGGTAGAACTAACTGCAGCTGGCAATATCATTATTAAAACACTTGTTAAAACCCTATTAAATACATTTAGTTCAGTTCCAATACAATTTAAAATCATTAGGTAAGTGGACAGAGACCCAAAATTTAAATGTTGAACCAAAACTAGAATGTTAAACCGTTTCCTGAAATTTTTAAATAAAAGTAATATTTTACTGTACACACATCCACCGTTTTGTTATCTTACTCAATCGCCTTTATATAAATTCTAAAACAATTGTTTTAAAATTTATATAAGTAAATTTTAAAACCATATGTTCCAATTCTCGGTGTACATTACCTTCCCGCCGTAACATTAGTAAAATGGCGGCGTCGATTATAACGCATTACTCCTTTTCACCATTAAATCTTTGTAAATACTTAATATGTAAGGCCGGCAACGCATCTGCAGATCCTCGGGTGTTGCAGATGTATGGACATCTGGGCGGCGATGATCGTTCGCCCCCTTCTCGTATAAAAAAAAAATTGCAAAGCTTTAATGGTGAAAATAATGTAAAGTCTAATAAAAGTAAAAAGTGATTTACTAAAGTATATAGATCACCATAGACTGTAGGAGTCTATGGTGATCTATATACTTAATTCGACCTCAAATTTTTAGGATCCTACCAACACCACCATGTTTTATCATATTTAAATAAGAGATGGTAAATAAAACACTTGCAACGTAGCGATTTATTCCAATATATTATAAAAATTACTACTTATTTCTAAACACCTAATCTAAATGTTAGCACCTAAAATTGTAGGAAATATATAAAATAGAAAAATTATAAAAAGTCGCTTAAAATGTATAAAAATGTAGTATATAAAGTTACTGTAGTACATAATGTAGAAAGAATGACAGTTTTATTAAATAAAGTTTGTCAGTAAAGTTTGTCAGAGTCATGAAAGATGTTAAGAATAGTTGTAGTATGTAAATCTGTATTAAATAAATACACAGTATACCATACAGTTATAATTAATAAAGTATTAGTAAAGAAAGTTATAAATTGGATTTAGAAGGTTGTGGTTGTGTAACATTGAAGTAGTAGTGAGTAAGCTGAATTTGAAGTAGTTAAATGTTCCCGAACCGCCTACGAGACAAAACAATATAGTGAAAGAAAGACACACGTATTTATTTTACCGTCTCTTACCCCTGAGAAACTAAGACAACCAACCAAGTCCTACAAATGACAACAACATACAAACGAAAATAAGACAGGGACAGAAACATCCTACGTAACGTTATTCACCATGTCTCTTAACCTCCTACGAAACTGAGAGAACCAACCTTATATTATAACCCGTCCTTATGAAAGCCCTGCTGAGATGTGTGCAGTTAGTTGTAATGTATGCAGTTAGTTGTGGTATGTAAAGTTGTTGCAAGTAAATAAGTAATAAATAAAGTTGTAGTTGTTGATAATAAGGAATTAGTAAAAAAGTTGTTAGAAAGTTCATGGAAATAAGAAACTTAAGTTGTTGGGAGTAAAATTGAAGAGAATAATGTGT
Organism: Papilio slateri; assembly: GCA_018246275.1. Taxonomy (NCBI): domain Eukaryota; kingdom Metazoa; phylum Arthropoda; class Insecta; order Lepidoptera; family Papilionidae; genus Papilio; species Papilio slateri. The sequence continues at coordinate 5,051 of DWTW01000787.1, read as the reverse complement.
TTTTAGACAATGTTGTAGTAATGAAGTTGAAGTAAATTAGGTAGTGGTTGTAAGTTATAGATATAAACAAATATAAAAAATAATAAACAAGTAAGGGGCTAACATATTTACAAACACTCGATACAATAATAAAAACATGCGGGCATGCAGCGCAGCGGAGCGCAGGAGCAGGCAGGCGCGCGGCCTGGCGCATCGGAGGAGCGCATGGGCCTGGAGCGCATCGGAGCGCGCGGGCCCGGGGTGCATCGGAGCGCGCGGGCCCGGGGCGCATCGGAGGAGCGCGCGGGCCCGGGGCGCATCGGAGCGCGCGGGCCCGGGGCGCATCGGAGCGTGCGGGCCCGGGGCGCATCGGAGGAGCGCGCGGGCACGCGGCGCAGAGATTCAAGATTTGAACCTGTATAACATATTTTTAGCATATTTAGCATATTTATTATATAGCATATTTATAAGAGTTTTTTTAATGAACGATCAATGTAGTTTTCAATTAATTAATCCTTGACAAAATTGAGCAATACACACATGGGTATGCTGCAGTCATACACATATATGGACATGCATGCATGCATGCATGCAACCAGTATTTGAGTACATACTCAAATACTGGTTAAAAATGTTAAAAAAAGATTTAAAATGAGAAAATGAAAAGTACAGTTAACACAAACATACGAGGTCATGTGCGGACCATATACAAGCATGTATCCATTCAGCCTTTTATCCCACTCTTCACACACATCCGTCCTTCTAATAATAACGCAGAGACGTCTCTTAAAAAATCAAACCCAGCCTAGGACTTTGTGTTTCCAAAACTCCTTCGGGGCACGGAGGCGCAGCGCCAGCGGTCCTCGGTCCAGTCCTCCATGTGCCGGGACGCCTCAGTAAGCCTCAGCCGCTTCCTAAGCAAATGCCAAATGAGCAAATCAAATTGTGAGAATCCTTGTTGGGGAATATGAACTCATAGTTAAATAAAGCTGATTTATCTAAAAGTAACAAACTTGTTTCTTATTCTTTACACGACACATTACAGTGCATAACGAGAAGGGTGCATTATCGATATTCACTCATTATCTACAATAGATGGCGCTGTACACTGTACTGTAGCTTCTTAGAATAAAGAGTATATAATTAACATCAACACGCCTCCTTAAATTTATACTCTTTATCTCTTATATAAACAATACAAGTTAAAAATAAAGACCTAACATCAATCTGATTATACTAAATTAAATTAACCTCTAATCTATTTCTCAAAAAAATTGTCTTATCTAAACTTTTAGTTAACATCTTGACAATATCAATTATACCCTTTTCATAGTTTTCATTTATATAATGATATTGCACTTCAATGTGCTTTGAATTCTTAGTAAAATTACCATATTTAGCAATTGAAACCGCTCCCGAATTATCTTCATACAATTTTACTGGATTATTAAATTTTACATGAAAAGATTCAATTAACAAGTTTAATTTTAACTTAATAAATTTTGCTTAATATCTTTTACATAATAAACATTCTTGAGATCAATGTGTTTTACATTACAGTAATTTTTGAAATATATTTTTATAGTACCTACCTACTTTAGTCGCTTTTAACATTTTTCTGTCTGGCAGTTTAACACCAATGGGAATTTTTAAATCTATATAATTATGAAAATACATATCATCTTTTACAATATGATCTGTACAACCACTATCTAACAACCAATTAATTTCACCATTATCATATTCCCCATTGCTACACCCCGTTAACTGGTTTACTTTGGAATTACATACCTGAGCTGTCCATGACACTGCTGAAGAACTATCCTGTTGAGTGCTTGAAAACTCACCTCTGGGATGATTTTGACTTCTACCACGGCTTCGATAGACACCACCTCTGTAGTAACCTCTCAGAACTCCTTGCTGGCGTTGTTTTATTGAATACCCTCCTTGGTAATTTTTCTGATTGTGCCAACAGTCTTTCTTGAGATGACCAGTTTTTCCACAGATGAAACATTGTGCTTTAGTTTTTGTTATGAATGTACTCATATTACTTTTCTTTTTATCTGTGTCACTAGTCATAATTTTCTCCTTTATTTTAGACTTTACATAATCTACTGTTCTTTGTTCTTCAGGAATTACATCTATAAAATCTCCAATATAACTGTAACTTGGGGGTAATGCTCTGAGCAAATATCTCATCTTTTCTGTTTCATCTAAATTTCCACCAGCCGCTTTGAAATCATTCGTAGTTTTTTCGAAATCAACAAAAAAATCTTCTATTGTATTGTAATTATTTAATTTAGTTTCCTCCATTTTTCCCCTGCATATTATTTGCATAGCAGTAGACTGTGTTAAATACATTTTATCAAACTTTTTCAGCATTTCGTAAGCTGTTTTACATTCACTTATATATTCTAATTGTTTATCAGAAATTGTGCTCATGATAATAGTCCTTGCCTTTAAATCCATTTTCTTCCAATTCGCCTCTTGATTTATATATTTCGCAGGCATAATACAAATGGCGGGCTCGTTACATTCTTTGTATTCTAATAAAGTTACTAACCTCAACTTCCAACTTGAATAATTTACGCCGTCGAAGATAGGCATCATTATGTCTTCTATTTTCGCTTGTTTAGCCATTTTGGTGAAGATAATCTTATAATTTCTTCTTTAAGTTACACAACGCATGAGCGTCCCTCACGTGGCCCCTTTTATATTTCTTCTTTTTTGCTAACCACGCTCTGCTACCATGTTGTAATGATGGGGCCAGTGTTGTGAGAATCCTTGTTGGGGAATATGAACTCACTTTTAGATAAATCAGCTTTATTTAATTATAACAAACTTCTTTCCTATTCTTTACATGACGACGCATTTCAGTGCATAACGGGAAGGGCCGCCATTATCGATATTCACACATTATCAAAAATAGATGGCGCTTTACATAGCTTCTTAGAATAAAGAGTATGTAATTTACATATTACAACAAAAACATATACGTTATTCATGTTATGTTTCGTATCTTGATCGGGTGCTGTGGTCACAAACATCAGGTGATTTGCCTCTCATTACTATAAATAAAAGCGAACTAATTTTCATGACATAATGTCAAGAATTTTTTTCTGAATAGTTGCCGATCCAGCAGACGTCTTGCATAAACGTTCACTTGCCTGGTAGGGTTCAGCTAATCTTTTTTCGTTATTTGTTAGCTGTTAAACAAAAAAAAATAGAAATGCCCTCGAGCTCGAAGGCAGCGCCACCTACCGGGTCCAATTGTAAATCTAAACCATCCCGGGAAAATCCACATGAAAACACCCAAAAATTAAAAAAAATCGTTCGTTGGAGTTCGGTCACATGAACACGCAGAGGAGTATAAATGTAAGGTAAAATGACGCAGTAAAAGTAATAATTCAACCCATATCGCATCCCTATTGGAAACAAAAAATCAAACATTTCATAATGAACACTCCCTGTGTTCACTATCAACTCTTAAATACTACACATCAAGACTTTGCCTCGTAATCAAACTTTTGGCAAAACACTCCCCAAGTTCCACTTTGGTACGAAATCACAATGCACCCACTGTGGAACGGATGAAACGGACCTTCATGCGAATTAACGATGCTACGGAAACTGATATGGATGCTTTCAGAGTTATAGGACATTAAGCGATTGAGAACCCATTTGTGTGATAAATAACTCAATCTAGTGAGACTGGATCATCGATTTGTTGTCTATAAAGAGTTTTAAAGATATATTCATTTATTAATTTTACACTACATATCACAATATATGTGGTATATTAGCCGGTCTAGATTTATAAAGAATTGCATAGAGGAGACACGTCTTTAAAATTTTATTTCTTTCTTAAAACTCTTTATTTCACCATATGTTTTCTAAATTTAAACCGAAAAGCAAAACGCTTCTCAAAGACAAATGAATTAAGAAGTACTTAAAGCGTTTACTGTGTAGATTCAGTTCGACAAGAGCCTACAATAAGGCTGTAGTAGTTTCGCTACGCTTCAGTGAGAACAAAATAAGATCGTAAGATTAATTGTCCCTCAGCGAACAACAGTGCAGCGGAAGCGCATTTATGCCGGCCACTCGCCGCCATTTTGTACTTCCGGTGCGAGAAGCGATAGTCGGGGAGGCCACTTGATCTATCGACAACAGATATTGCCACATCTTCTAATACCGACTTATATAAGCCGCACTTAACATGATTTACAACTATAATACTCGAATAGCTTTTCAAACTACAAAATGGGACCAGACATTGTAGTTTAAGGTTTAGATAAAAGTGCCCATAAATTTTATTATACTTAAATGGTAGTACCTTATTTTTTCAAATTGTCTATTTTTTAACGCTATGAAAATAATTTACATATTTAGACAATTTCATACATAAAACAGTTATTAACAGTTAACTGTTATTCAAGGGTAGGCAAAGCTTATGGTCCCACATATTCCTGAGATATGAATTATAGTACAGACGTCACATTTATATCCTTCTCAAAAATAACCAGAAGAACCCTTTTTTTATTTAAAAACAACAGGTGCGATACGGCCAGTATTTAGGTAGAATATTATGTTATCTAAAATAAGCTAAGTTTCACTCTCGGAAACCCTATTTAAACCGAGGGCTACTCGCTTGGACTGCGACTGTCATGTTGGTGTCAGTTGATGTCATGATAGCAAATCCAGATAGTGATTGATATCATCTTTGTGTCTGCCTGACCTAACAGGGTTAAAACACGAAGCCATTTTATGCCAATGAATGAATTTAAATATGTTTAAGTGATACTATTAAATAAGAAGACATAACACTATTAGCTAGAAAGTGTCATCGATATGAAGTCCCAGTTTAATTACAAGGCTATATGAAAGAATTAAACGCGTCTCCTAGACTCTCCTACCGGTTAAATAACTTTCCTTGGGATCGATGTTATAAATCGAGTTAGGCGACATTAAACTAAAACCCCGGGGGCTCAAAACCAATCAGAAACGTCGCTCCTAGTTCTTAGGTACGACGTCATAAAAATATAACAGAAATAAAATAAAGACAACGATGACAT
>DWTW01000786.1:0-14596 GCA_018246275.1 Papilio slateri | reverse complement strand
GGAATAAGGAAGATCTCGCGGACCGACAGAAAAACAGGCTAGAGAAATAATATATTAGTATATATATAATATTGTGTAATATAATTTGTCAGCGAGACACGCGACAGAGCTGCGGCAGCTCGATCGGCAGCACGACGGACGACGCGGTGTACTCGCGCGACCACCGCCACCACCCGCTGTCAGGTAACACACAGACAACCCTCGCCGACCACACTTGTATACACGCAATGTTCGAGCTTCCACATCATAGCAAGACTAGCGCGTAAATCTTATTTACAATATCTGTCTTACGTGCACATTACCTACAATGGTACAGAGAGTACGGGGGTTTCTACCTATGGAACTTTTTTTTAAGTTTATATTGATATTGCCATAAAACTCTAAACAATTTTTCATAGTAATTTAACTACGTATGTTAAAGAAGTATGTAATTTATTGATAATATCAGACCGATTATTGTCGATAAGGTATGCGCGCGTTATTTGTTTGTGATTAATATTGCTGTATGTAACTCATGCGTCACGCACAACGCTTTACAGACTTGTTATGATCAAGCTGATTATTTATTAAGTATATAATATTTAGAACTAGCGGGTATCGTCGTTCCTCGTTACATTTAAGTGGTGCCTTTATAAATATTAGGATTGCAATTAATATGTATACAATTGCATATCCTTTGCAAACGTTAGGAGTGATTGTTGGAGGCGATTAAAATACTATCAACACACGAGATAAAATATAACTAGCCTACAACTATAAAGCTGACAGTTTGCACGGTCCGTTCCTCAATACTTGTATGCCAAATTATATCGAAGACGTCGCGTAATATTCATACTTATGTATGAAGTACGTTAGACTGATTCTACCAATAGTTTAAATGCATAAAATAAGATCCATCAGATTAAATAAGCTACAATGAACTCCGAACATCAAAGTAGGGTAATGAGATACTGACTAAATATTAAGAATAAATATAAGTAATAAGATAATCAGGGCATTTAAGATATGGAATAGCGTCTAAAGCAATAAGCGACCGACGTAGATAAGGTAGTTGAGTGGTGCGGTACGGTTAGGTCCGCCGGCATCACTGGCCGAGCAACTGAAGCAAGTGCTGGCGGAGCGCGAGCGTCGGCTCGCGGGCGCGCCTGACCCGCACGTGCCGCACGCCGCGCACGTCGCTCACGTGTCGCTCGGCGCGCACGCGGGCCACGCCCCCCACGCCTCGCCGCACCCCGACCCCGTGCAGCTCACCAACGAGCTCGTCGACGAGATACGACAGGCCGTCAGCGAGGCCAACGCTCGAGGTTTGTACCATAGACAAACGTTACTACAATATCAATCTCTATTTTACTAGTGAACCGGTTGTTTTTTTTTTAGATTTAAATATTATAAACATGTCCTACATAACATGGCCTTCTGCATATTTTTTGTAGACAAATTTGAATAGAGTATAAATTAGGTAGGCATTATTAATAAATTTCGATTCGTATTTAGTCGTTACCAGCGTCCCCTTAGATATTGATACCGAGTACCGAATTAAACCAGGCCATAAATTTAATGTTAAGTGTTACAGTTTTTTTTTTAAATGTGTATTATTGCTATTAGGTAAACATTAATTAAATAAATAATAAATATGTTGTTCTAGTATCAGACAACACATTTATTAATGAATCAATCTGTATCCGTATTATAGATATATGACCCAGAGGAATTTCATTTATTATTTTATAAGCTTTTTAGATTTAGTATAGTTTGCTTTTTATTTGGGTGGTGGATACCATTTTGTTTTTTTAAATGTACGTTTGTAGTTTGTTTTGTTTGTGTTTTTATTATTTAATGATGTTTCTAACAATAACTGTCCACATATAGTTACCACGAAAACAATACCTAAATGATGTCCTCTTTTATAACTTTGATTATTTTTATAAATTAGTAATTTTCAGACTATATTTTTTACAAAGATATGCATGCGAGACTAGTTCCTATTTACTTTCATACCATAAAACCCCCTTTTTCACTTGCAAAAAAAATAGTTAGATTTCGTTTAATCAACGTTGGCTGCGGAATGACATTAGAAATGATTATTTAAGAATGGTGATACAGAGGGATAATAAATCAGTTGAGTTTTGTACGATTTAAGATATTACGATTATTATTTATTCCTCTGCACATGTTTAGAGTTGACAATGAAAAAAGGCATTTATGCTATGATAAAATAAAGTTTCATTTGGAGTAAAAAGATAAATATAGAATATAGCATGACTAACGTTATAAAGCAATCAATTATGTATTTAAATAAATATACAGCTAAGATTGCTAAGGATTGAACATTTTAAAACAAATATATACAAATTAGGCAAATTGTGTGAAAGAGATGACATGAATAATAAAGGAGTGACGGTGAGGAAAGGAGTGAGATAAAAAATTGATAGAAAGGCGTGGAAGAAGACAACGTGTTGTGCCGACCTCACTTAAAGTGTGAACAGGGTAGGAGAACGATGATGGTATAGGAATTAAGTAAGAGTCTTCCGCCGCCAATGTGTAGGTATTTTCACGTCTCGATATACACTGTAGCGGCGTTCTTGGTTTTATGGCTCCATTCGATTTGAGTTCACACATTAGACGTGATATGATTATGTGATTGAGTAAGAACGTCGCTATATCGCGTATGTCGGGCCGTGGTGAGGACGGGCGGCGAGTGAAGGCTGCGGGTGTGGTTGTAGTGAAGAAAGCTCCGGCTTGTGTAGTCGGCGGCGAGGTGCCGTGGCAGCCGCTGTCGGCCGCCGTGTCCGAGGCCAGCCTGTCGCCGCCGCCCGCCGCGCTCGCCGCGCAGCCCGTCACGCAGTGGACCAAGCAACAGGTGCGTATCACACCTTACCTCAGAGCCAAGTCTAGGATCTCTGAGCATTGTCTAAGTCCTCTGTGTCTACTCTAAGCTCTCGGAGTCTAGTCTAAATCCTCTGAACCTTATCTAAGTCCTCTGAGCCTAATCTAAGTCTTAAGTCTTCTGAGCTAAGTTTAAGTCATCTTAGCCTACTTGGCTATAAACTAGTGGTAACTCCACTCAAGGGTGACAAGAGCCGTGATGTAGTGTCGCCGCCACGACTGTTGTTTTTGCCGCATAGTCTGTCGTCGACTGACGAAATAGGTAGCAAGCACTACCAGCAAGTTTGGGGAGAGTAGCCGTGCTGTATTATGCTTTAATGCTGTAAATATTGCCACCATCACCCACCTTCTTCCTTCTTTGCGGTAAGCAAAGTCAGTGGATGTAGGACTTTGAAGTGCCGATGGATTAATGGATATTATTTCAAATAGTCATCAGTTTTGAAGGATCCGAACTACACCATCAATGTTATACTCTGTGATTAGGTTTGGCAGTGGGTGTCGGGGCTGGGCGAAGGCTTGGACCGCCACGCGGGGGCTTTCGCATCGCGCGGCGTCGACGGAGCCCTGCTGTTGGCGCTGAGCTCCGCCGATCTCAAGCTGCTGGGCCTGGGCGGCGACCAACGCCGACGCATGAAGCGACGCCTCAAGGAACTGCGCTCCGCACACGAAAAACACCTCAAAGCGCTCAAGAAGGCAGAAAAGAAGGCTAAGAAGAAGTAGGCACATACTAATGTCAACGACTAATGTACTGAACGTGAATATCCCATTTATAACTACTTGAAGTACGCGTTAGAGAAGAAAACAAGGACTTTCGGGTTATGGTAATGTGGAATTGTTGAACCGAAACGATGACTTTTGCTCACTAGTATTCAAAATTTTGTAATTGATCGTCGTTATTTAAAACTATACGAGGCTCTATTACTAATATGATATTTAAAAAAAGTAATAACTAATCGTAATAATCATACCTTCTAAAAAATATAATTCCCTGATTAGTGAAGCTTAGAGTTCCGAATTACCACAATAAAACTCCGCAAGCGCTAGTACGCACCAAAGATCCAGTATGCACCGACATGTGTGTGAACCTTTTTAGATTTTAGTAAACATTAAAGTTCTATCGTTTGATAGTACAGTTATTTGCGACTCGTTAGGTCAAGATTAGTGTAATCACAAATAAATTGATGTGATTGTAAACGTTTCTACTTAATACTATTTAAATAATTAGTGATTTTCCTTTATAAAAATACGAAGCGTGAATGATTGTAATACAACCTTACCCGTTCTAAAGACAAGAATGTACTAAAAAAATGTGCGTGATTATAACTCGTAACTTTACATAAGAAGCCACTCCTTAACCGACTTCAAAAAGGAGGAGTTTATCAATTCGACTATATGTTTTTTTTTTTTGTGTTCGTTACCTCATTTGTTAAATGTTGATGACCAATAAGACAATAGCTGAATTCGGCGAAAGGATTTCTTCCTTTTTCACCATATTAAATCTTTTTCTTTTTTCTATATTCTCTTAAATTAGTTCTTCTTGCCAGTTTATTGTAAAGTTAGTCGTAGGCTTTTTCTCTATAATTTAATAGTATATTAAATTAATTAAAACTATGACTTGTGCTGCCTGTCTTTTTTGTTTAAACGTATTTAACTAATAATTTTATTTTGTTATGTTCGAGCTCGTGTCTATTTTATGGGAAATCCCTTCATTGGTCATCACATAGAGGCTATGTGAGGTATAAAAAAATCTATTTGAACTATTCCTAAAGATTTCTTGACTTCAATAATATAATGTACATGTAACAATGAAAGCTTTACGCTTGTGTTGAATTAATTTAGGAAGACTTTGAATTTACTGTAACATTATGAACATTGAGTAATAATTCTGATTCTGCTTGAATGAGACTCTTTTTGGATATTTTATTATCTTCATATCGTTTATGGATGTGATTTGTGCTTACCCCAAAAGTGTCCGTGACTGAACTTAAATGTAAATCCAGCAGTAGGATATGATAGCTGTGTCTGATAGCGTAACGAGTGCCATCTGACCTATAGCTTAGAGTTTAGAGTGGTAAGTGCCGCTTCGAACGATAAAACGAAATACATTGAACGAAATTTAGTAAATTATTATATAAGTAATTGGAACTGAACAACCGTTTGTCGACACGGTGTGCCGACACGGTGTGCCCTGCGTATGCAATGCTTGTTCCTACATTTCGTATTTATTGTGTCAGGTTTTTCTTCGAGATTATTGATCTGAGATAATTGACTGTTTGAAAAATACTGGCTCAATCTAGTCATAAGATCAATTTTGTAAGCTGTAATTTATTGACTTACAGCATTTTTTGTCTTAGAAACTTCGAAACTATAAGATTATACTGTATATTTATGTATGCAATAGTTATTCACCATATGTTAATCGATACGGTCTGCGTGGGCGCATCTAAAAGATCTATAGTCGAAATCGATTTAGTAATTTTCGCATTTATTTATCAATTGTATTGCACAAAATGTACTTAGTACCGAATAATCACGGTTGCCGATGAACTACTTACTATATTACTGTTGTATATGTAATAAACAACATATGATCTCATCATATAAGTGTACCGGAATGTGAATATAATTTACCCCGCCACGCGGTGTATACAATAGATCTACGTAATAGCCCCTTTCGATTCTTTGTTTTAACATTCCAGTAACAACGCTCTCGGTATGGTTAATCTGTGTGTGTTTTTTGATGATTTAGACAAGCTTTTATAGTTTCCTTAGGCAAATACATAGGTTTATCTAAGTGTTATTCTGTGTATCTGATGTGTGTTTGGTTCCGTAGCTAATTTTACCGTGTAAATATGGTCTCGATGTGGGATAAAATACAAGTGTGCTCGATTCCAATGTACGACTGAATGTACGCTGTGCGTTTAGGATTTATTTCAATTAAGGTTTAATATAAATGTAAGTAGGAAGTCCGTTAACAATTGCCAAAATCGACGAGTACTTTTAACATTGTTGATTTTTTTTTGTTCTTTTTTCCCTTAAATTATTTAAATATTTATTTTGGGACCAAATTAATTTATTATAAACTTACATCTTTTATTATTTACGTATTTTTGGTGTGTTCAGTTTAAAGATTTTTATTTATGAATAAATAAAGAAACCAAAGTGTAAGCCGCGTAGTGTTTTCCTTTCCATAAAATGTTTAATGTTATTATTATTAACGTTTTGTGAGGTGATGAAAATATAATCTACAGCCGTGACCCGAGTTTTTATTCTTATAATTAAATATTATAAGTGAGCCCTGTGATGTGATTATCCTTAGAAGGGACAAAAATAATATAAAGTTTATATTGTGCAGTAGGTATATCACTAGCACAAAGAAAATTAATGAATTTAACATTATTACGAAACAAATTGTTTCCAGACCTCAACTAGAGGGAATTTCGCCATAAAGTCTTTTGCCGTCGTGATCTTTATTGCGTGTTCGACATCCACATATCTCACAGGTTATGAAGCGTTTTTTACGTGGCATGTTCGGTAAAATAACTCACACCTAATGAAAATTAACAAGCTACAAACAGTCAAAAACAAAAAATCTTAAATAAATTTGCAATAAAAAAAAAGACTAATGAAGGCCTTAAATGTCTAGTGTCAGTAGTTGCAGAAAGAGAAGATGTAATGATGGATTGTGGTGGCATGATCCGTCATTGCCATATGAATTTCATAGAAAATATTTTTTGTTCAGAGTTGTGCTATTAAGTAAGGATGTGAAGAGGAAGACTAGAATATACCACATTGCTAGTTAACACCAGGTGGGATTATGGTGGACCCTACTTATCCTTTTTAAATTTTATTTGAATAGAAGACACAAACATTAAATTGTTCATGCCTTACCAGTCACCTGAGGTTGCAACCTATCTGTTACTACACTATAAAAGCTATTTGTGACTGTGACGTAGTGTAGTTCTACTCCTACTCAAGACTGCTCTTGAGACCATATCAAAATTCACATCAGGAGCAAAGAATTATTGTTAAAAATAAGGATTAAGATTTAATAATCAAAGTAAAATTCCAGAAATTTACACAGTTTTATTTTTCAATTTCTTGTTTCTTTTTTTTTTCTTTGATTTTTTAGCAGATGGGGCGATGGAATCTTCATTGTGATTATGGTCATCATCACCATATGATATAGTCACAAATGCACCTGGTTTTCTTTTCATTGGTGTTTTTTCTTCTATACTTTCAGAATGATCACTGTCATCATTTTTAGCGGTATCTTCATCTTCACTTTCATGGTCTGATTCTTCTTTCTTAACAAGATGATTTTGTCTATTCAATGTTATACAAGTGACCCTACAAGAAGCATTTTTAGTGCATATTTCTTGTAGTTTTTCATCTTTCACAGACCATGCTTTTAACTCTCCGGAGCTTGATGCTGAGTAGAGAACATTATTTTCATAATATAAAGATTTGACTCTTTGTTTGTGTCCTTGATATGTAAGAGCTTGACTGTCAGTTACATTCAATGTTATAATGTTGCCATTCTCTAAACCCACATAAATTCGTTCATCATTAATCCATTGTACTGATGTTGGTTTTGAATTACAAGTTATTCTTTTCTCTATGCCAGCTTTACTAATAGTCCATACATCAAGGGTCTGCAAAGACAGTAATGAAAATCTGTCACCTTCAGGAGAAAACTTAATTTCTGTTGGCAATGTTAACCCTTTGCTAGCGAGGTTAATGGTGAAAGCTGGTCGCCCTTTGATTAAATTCCATGTTCTTAAAGTTTTATCGCCACCAATACTTAGTGCTAATTTGTCAGATGGATGAACAGATAAAGCAGTAACTGGTTGACCTGAAATACACAAATTGTGATTTAATGTTGTAAAAGCACATTACAATTGTTTAAATACAGTGAAATACAGATTTTTGTTATAATGATAATAAAGGGACAAGCAATGGGCCATTGTTGAAAAATAATGACTGAATTGAAAATTGTGCTGTTTTCAATTGTTGCTTTAATAGTTCCTCACAATGATTATATGAATAACAAGTGAGTAACTACTAATATTATGCATAGGAGGGCTTTCTTTTTTGGGACAACAAAAAAAAGAGACTTATAGACTAAACTAAACAATCAACTAATTCAATTACTTTTAGTAATAATTGCATATTGCTAGAAGGGACCACTATAATACCATTGCTATAGCTGGAAATCATTTTATCCATAGTTAGAAAGAGCAACTGATTTTTAGTTTTAATTGTACCTACTTACATATCATTTATAAACAAGAGCATATCTGTGTTTGTAAAAAAAAAGGTAAGCATGCTTAATGATTCTATGAATGAACCTTTGTGTGCTATTTATCTGCAAGGGATATAAGAAGAACTAGGAACTAGGTTAAAAGCTGTTTATTAAAAATCTGTGTTATATCTGTAGTTGATTTAACTGAATTATTTCTCTAAATACTTGAAATCCAAGGGACTCAGGTGTAACATTGCTATGACCGAAAAGTTATTACAACTGAGTTTAGTAGTAGAATTACAGTAATTTAAGGGAAATCTATTGTATACACTTAATACAGTTATACAATGAAGTTCTGATGCAAATTAGCTTGAAAACCTTTTAAAATTATATTGCTTATATATTATTGAAAGACTACAATTTGAGAAGAAAAAAAAAACAGCGCTTACAATCTCAATACTTTAATGAAAGTTGTGTTTCAAAAGCAAAGGTAAAGATTACAGGATGCGCTTTGTGTTAAATCTAATATTTAGAAAAAAAAACTAATATTAGCTATATGTAATAGAAAAAAATCTAATGTAAATGTAATGTATTAACCTCCATGTGCCTTTTTCCAAATCTTTTCAATCTGCCAATTCCCTGTTCGGGTGACAATAATTGAACCATCATCACTTCCAGTCAATAAGTGTGTGCCGCCGTTAGTGAAGGCTACAGCATTAATTGTACCATCATGGTTCATAAGAACCGTATGTTCCTTGCGCGTCTTTAAATCTATCACAACAACCTTGTCATCTGTCCCTCCTGAAGCAAGAAATTTTCCAGCAATCGCAACACATCGAACTGATGCTGTATGTGAATGTGTTGCAAAAGTTTGTTTTAGTCGTCTAACCTACAAAGATAATAGATATTATCAAATACATTAGGAAAGGTTCACGAAATATGGCATATTTATGAGTGATACTACTATACTTACATTATCCTCTGAGCGTAAAGAGTACCCAAGCAAAAATCCTTCGTAAGTACCTATTACTAACTCATCCATTATAAGGTATATAGAGTTAATATTAAATATATACTTTGATTTCAACTTAAAATAAAAACATAACCTTAGTTCCAAAATGCGTATGAAACGTCATTTCAATATGTCAACCAAAGACCAAAGAGTAAATTATAATTTTTAATTTACTAAGTGGCAAATAGGCAACGTCACGCTAACGGTCTGAGAGCTAAGAAACTATTTGACTTTCCACAACGTTATGAAATTTTTAAACGATGATTTAAATAAATAAACAAATATGCGCTCACATCCGTAACCAAGAGGGGTAGGCAGAGATCACGGATTTTCATTTGGCGCGATCCTGGCACACCTCTCTCGTTTCATCTACATCCATACATCTACGCACACATGCTCGTCGATTACGGGTACTCCTTATATCGCCTTTCCTTAGTATGTCAGTAATCTTATCGATATAAGTTCTTCTAGGACGTTCCTTGCCAACACTGCCATTCACTTTTGCAAGATAAATTTGTCTTGTCACTCTCTCATCATCTATCCTTTCAATATGCCTGAACCACCGAAGCATACATTTCTCAATTCTGGTCACAACATCCACTTTTAAGCCACACTTTTCCCTTATAACGCTATTTTTAATCCTATCATTCAGATGATTTACTATCCATCAATTAAGATTAATCCATTCTCCATTCATATCATCTTTTAAAATTATTAAAATGTTAAAAAATAAATTTTACCTCATCCTACATCCTAATTTAATATGTTGTAATTTATATACATATGTTTAAGAGTAAAAACACAATCACAGCCAATTTTCACGGCTGCAAATATGTGATAGACGATAGCAAAGGCTGAAATTTTGAGGGATTATTCTTTTAATAGTTTAAAAAGTATATATAACAGCCAGCCTATTCTGGCGTCTATATATGTAATATGCTTATATTATAGGTAGTTTATAAACTGACGAAGTTCACATTCGGTCGGTGACATATATTTTTTTATATTGAGATAAATGTGTATTGCGTAGCTTAGCTGAACTGTGAATGTGAAATGAAGTCAAGGCAGAGCAAAATAGAAAATTGTTATCGATGTCTTAACCCTTTTTATCAAGAGATGCTTTTAATTTAAAATTATGACGCAAATGATTTCATAGTCAAAAAAACTTCACATGTTTTGGCAACATTAATTGACAGTGTCAAAAAAGAGAGAAGCTTCCGTAACAGTTTTAGACATTTTTCATAAATATTGCAAATTAATATTTTATAATATTGTAATAATTATTTTGTTTAAAGATTGCTTGCACGAAGATATTATCATTCTGGTAAGTGTTTAATTTTTTAAGGTCTGGGTCCTCATTTAGTGTCCACGAACGTATGACACTATTGATTTGGATTGTAACATTTTAATTAATAATAGATTTTCTCGTAGGATTCCCAAAAGAGGACTTATTTAGACATCTACAAGATGGATTTGGCGGAGACAATGAAGAGTGTTTTAGCAAAGAGCACTGGCAGTGCTAGTAGTGCAGCGAGCTCGTCTGGAGCCGCAACGCCGCACGGTGCAGAAGGATACGTCACTGAGAAGCTTTACATGCTTCTACAGTTATACTTGCAAAATAAGGGCTGGAGTCCGAGTATAGAACTCTTGCAATGTTTCAGTGACCTCAAGGAATCTTCTATGTTGCCCAGTGCTGCTTATTTACAGTAAATATTATATTTATATTAATATAATAAGAAAATGTGCAACACAAAAATATATTCAGAAGGATGTTATTCCTGACTGAGTTAAATATTTTGCCTTCAATATCTCTTGAAAAATGAAATATAATTGACTGAACGAAATTATTTTAGTATGTGACCTCTTTCAAATCCATTTTCAGAATGATGGCATCTAGAGTTGGATTAGATACACAAGGAAGACTGATACTGCGTGAAAATGGGAAAATAATTTTACCATATGAGCATTTTGCTAATGCGGTAATGTTAAAGCATATGAATGGTCCGCATGGATTACATCTAGGTCTGGAAGCTACAGTTAGGGCGGTAAGTGTTTTTTCTTTTTTAAAAATAAATAAATATGCCCTTGCCCCTGTTATCCAGAGACGTAGGTAGAGATTACGGATTTCCATTTGGAATGATTCTCACACATATTTCGCTTCTACATCCATATATCTGCATATATACTTGTCAGTTATGGGTACTTCATATATTGCCTTTGTTTAGTACGTCACTAATCTGATCAATATAAGTTCTTCTGGGATGTCCCCTGCCAACACTGCTACTAATTTGTCTTCTTCTTATTCTTCTGCCTGCCTTTTTCCCAGCAATGTGGGGTCGGCACAGTATGTACTTCTCCTCCATGTCCCTCTATCAGCCGTCATCTGACTGATCTCTGAAGTCTGAATTCACAATCTTACGCATGTCATCTTTCATACAAATTAAAAAAAATATGTAACATGTATCATTAATATGTCAGATGATTTGTTTTGGAAGAACTGCATGTCATAGAATTATATATTTATATGTGGCAAGATTTATTTTTGATTAGAGAAAAGAATGTGCTTCCACATTGTTTTTTTTTCCAAGTGGTTATAATCTTATAAGATTACTTAAAGTAATTAAAAAAGTTTCACATATGAGCATGTAGTTTCTCTTTTGATTAAAGTGTTTTATTATATTTTTTTAATACAAAATATAGGTGGGATGTTAATATTAATGAGTATTTTTTAATCAATTTTTTTTAGTATCATTTATAAATATATTTTTTACAAAATGTATTTCTTTACATTTTAATAGGTGGTTGAGTCATACACAATAGGAAGGGAACAATTTGGTATGGAAAAAGAATTTATAATAGAGGTGGTACAGAATTGTCCGAACCCCGCTTGCCGGTATTACAAGAATCAACTGGAGATGACACAAAAATCGATTCAACAACATTTATCTCAACAGCCAACTTATATTCCAGGTATAGAGTATAAATAATTAATTGTTTTTAATTTATAAGAATTAGCCATCCACCATCAATTTCTTGTCATTCTGAAGTATTACATAAATGGCAAATAGTTCACTGTAAATTATTTATGATTTATTAATAAATCTAATACCTCTTAGACTTTTAAGGATTGATGGATATTTATTTTAGGTAAGACATCATGAAAATGATGGTGAACCATTGCAACATCAGTGAGTGTGGTGCTTCTTTTCGATTAACAGTTCATCTCCAATCTTACTTTGCATGAATTTTGACTTGCCTTGGGTGGTACTTATGTAAGTAAGCAATGGTGTCTGGGCAGTAAACTGGGTAGATAAACTTCTATGACTAACATTTAAGTTTCAATATGATTTTCATTAGGATTAAAAAAAAATACAGTTTCTGGTTAATGGTGTGATATAAAAATAACATGGATTGACAAAGGCTTGGTCCATTAGCCTCAGTGCACAGTCACAGAGACATTTGGCAAAATGACCCTTATACTTGTATTATCAATCAAAACTAATTTGTTAAAAGAATTGATAACACGATTCCTTATATTAGAAATGGATTAGGTAAGTGTATCTCTAAATGAAAACGTTTCATTTATGTATCTCATTTATGAAACATTTTAATGACGCTGGCCACTGCTGTATTATGACCATGACCAGACTGTAAATTTTGTAATGACAAAGAAGCAAAAATGAATCTCATTTCATATGATAGTATTGTTTGTTGGTGGGTGATTGGTTGGGTTGTTTGTGCGTGCGTAGACGCGGGCAGTTCGAGCCTGTCCGACAGCCAGGCGGTGGAGCGTTTGCTGCGCGGCTCGCTGGCGCAGGACTACCAGCTGCCGCTGGCGCCGCACATCGCCGCCCTCAGTGAGTCCCAGCCCCTGTCACGATACCTTTTTATATGTACAAATATCTTATTTGGTTATTATTGGAAGTCTCTATCCTCGTCCTGTTCCCTCCTCAGTTTTCTTATCCCCTCCCCCTTAATAAAGGCTGGCAATGTATCTATAAATTTGTACAGATGTTGTTAGATAGCATGTGGTAGTCACATAAATCAGGTGGCTGGCTCGCCTAAAAAATTATGAAATTTTTCTCCACTACGTTTTTTATTTTTTTAATGCATGTAATTTTGTACACGTTTATTTCTGGTAATTATGCTGCAGTTATCATAGATTGTTCACTAATTGTTGAAAACTTACATTACATTTCATAGAATGTACTATAAACCATAAATTACTAGAGCTTCAGAATTCTTTGTTTCTGAAAGATGCCTTCATGCCACATATCTGTTATGGAAATAGTAAAGATACATGATAATATTTCCAGAATGGGGTGTTTTGAAGAAACATGCTTTAAGACAATAGGGTTTAATTGGACTAACATAACAAATAATGATGTATAAAATTATATCTGTTATTATTAATTATCTATCCTATCTCCCATTATTACATAATAATTGTAACAGGATCACAATGAATATAATTATTATATAACAAACAAGCAATCCGCCCCACCTTCGCTCGCGTTGGTACACAAAAACGAATATAATTTAGGTTACCGCCAATAGAAGAGCTCACTACTGGTGTAATTGTAAATTTCGTATATGAAATGATATTTACACTTGCCGGCAGAAAGAGGCGCCGCAATAGCACCCTGATAGACTGACCAGCTAGACCTCTTTGTAAATTGCTTCTCAAAAGTTGTATCCACTTCACCAGGGGAAATTTCAATGTTACATGGTACCAGCAACCCGCCTCAGCTTTGCTTGTTAGATTAGATAGGTGAATAAAAAATATAGCCGAGGTTATTCGCGGATAGAAGAGCTTTTTGCAGGTAAAAGAATTTTTTAAATCGGCTCAGTAGTTTTTAGTTTAAACAAACAATCGAATCTCTTTATAATAACAGTTTCGGTGTTAAATATTGCATCTACATCGCATTTTCCTAGTATCTTCTACGAAGCAACAGTGTGCAAATATTAATATACTTTGCATTTTTAAAACTTATATACAGCACGGGTTTTTGTAAAATACACCATATTGTCAATGGAAAACCTATTGTTTCATCATTTCATGAGTCTTGTTTATTGATAAAAAACAACGATTGTGCTTGGTGTTAAATGTTTAAGTGCAAAGTTAGTTGTATATTCCAATAAATGTTGCTATTTACAAAGTCTTTCAAGTTGCTGGTGTTTGAATTCTGTAAGATCATTGAGAACTATTTTTCATTCAAGGAAAAAAAAACAATTGTTGATATTAACAAATGTTTCTATTTCATTTAAACATTGTTAAGGGTAAAAAGCAAGAAGACTCTTGGGCAGGAAGTTTAGAAAAACTTATGAGTGTACTTGGTAAAAAAAATATTATCGTTTCAGCTGGCATGGCGGGGGAGAAGTCGGACCGCCGCTCGCAAGACAAACTCTCGCAGCACCAGCAAATGCTGCTGCAGCATCAGAACAGGTCGATG
>DWTW01000785.1:0-14599 GCA_018246275.1 Papilio slateri | reverse complement strand
CTATTGAAGAATCTCCGTGATTGCTTAGCTGATACCAATTTTAAAGTCATTCTTACCATTCTGTGGTCTGTGTTAAAGTTTAAATTATTGATAATGTTTATGTTCCTTACCGTTTTAATCATATTGCACCGTATATAATCTATTTCGTTTTTTATTTTTCCATTGGGTGAAATCCAAGTCCATTTTTTTTCAGGTTTTCTTTTGTAAAAGCTATTTATAATACTAAGCTGCTGCTCCCATGCAAAATTAATCAACTTCTTTCCGTTCGTGCTTCTTTTTCCTACTCCAAACTTACCCATTATGTTTTCTTCTCCTAATCCTCTCCTAAAGTCTAGCATTAAAATCACCCATTATTATTAGGTTTTTATGACATTTTTATATAGTTGAGTGTTTGTTTGCTTCAGTGGGCGTGTAGACTTGGACGATGGACCATGGCTCTTCTTTTGTATTGTTAGTTGGAAGTTTAATAACAGCTATTCTATCGTAAATACTTTTGTATTAGGAAACAAACTCCAAACATACCACACCTTTCCCCTTTGTAGCACAGTAATATAGTTTTGGTGCTCTTCTATACCCTTACCTATTCTTCTCACCTCACTCAAGACGTCATATTTTATGTTCTTCAGAGCCAAATCTAACTCTATTAATTTTTCTTGCGATTTTAGGGATCTAACATTTAATGTAGCAATATAAAAGGCATTTTGAGGTTTACATTTATTCTTTAGAGGATTTTGGTCTCTTTCTCCCACGGCGACCACCCGGGTTGGGAGAGTTTTTTTCCTAAGTTTGGCTAAATGTATAGTGTGTATACAGTCATAATTTGTCCAGTTGCCGGTTCTTGATTGCTAATTAATATTTTGTAGCGATTGTGGAAAAGAACTAGACCTTGCCCTAAGTACGTCGAAGGCATTTGGTTTTGAAAGCTTTCGAATACTTATATTTTCCTTATCGGCATTGGCGCTTGCTTTAGGTGTCGAGGGCTTACGTTTTCTTTTTTCGGTATTTTTATTATTCTTTATTACGACGAGCTTGTCATATTTTATATAACAAAAGTTGCCTTTCTTTCTCTCTTCCTCAAGCTGGGGTTGCAGAGAGCGCCTCTTTTCAAGTACTGTCTTAGGGAAATCTTCTGTTATATAAATATCGGACTTTATTTTCTTTTTATTCTTAAGTATTTCTTGCTTCTTCCATATATTGACTAATGAGACTATTATCGGTCTAGGTTTTCCTTTGACATTCTCTTTTAATCCAATCCTATGAATTTTATTTATATACTGCTTATTTATCTCAATATCTATTTTCTGAATTTCACTTATAAATTTCTGTATTAATTCTTCAATAGATGTTTCGTTCTCGGGTAACCCAAAAACTATAATGTTATTTTTCTTCTTATCTGTTTCTAAATAATCTATTTTTTCTTTTAATAAAACCATCTCTTCTTTTAACTTTTTATTTTCTTCAATCAATGGTTGTAATTTTTCTTCCATCTTTATCGAAAAGTTTTCGTTTATTTCCTTAGTTTGTTCTTTCATTTGAATTGACATCTCATATTTAATAGATTGCAACAAATTTTCTAGGTTTTTATCCATTTTATACTATATGATAAAATGGATCGTTTTTATATGATCTATTCGGCAAAATTATTTTCCACTACTGGCAACTCTAATGGTTTAATTGACATATGTCAACGTCACATCCAATGTTTGTTTCGCGTCACTTGTCAATTGTCAATAATAAAGAATTTATAAATACCCTCCACAGTTAAATAATTAGCAAATACAATATTTACTTTCTCAGTTTCCTTCAAAATTCTTGTCTTGATTACAGTGCTTTATAGTTAAACATAAATGTTAGTTGCAGACTTACACGGCGATGTGCACATCACTTTGTTTGAAACACTATTTCTTATTAATTTAGACAATTTTATGAGAGGGATCTGAGACACAACCTAATTGTTTGACAACCGTGACATTGATTGAACCTAATATTACGACACCTCAAACATAATGTTACATTGTAACGTTATAAATAACATATAACGATGGACAAGTGTTCACTGTTTTTCTTTTTTCGTCGTATCGCCACGTGAAGGAACATCTATAACAGAGTGTGGAATTATTTGGCATGCTGATAATATCGCAGCTATTCTCTCGAACATGAAGGTGGCGCTTTAGAGTTGAAATACGCTTCACTTTAGAGTTGTAACAAGATGAAAATGCTACACAATCTCTGAAAGTAACATGCGATATTATTACAAACAGTGATCATTTCAATAAATCGAAGTCTATAAAAAATTATGCGAAGAAGTATCTACCTGGACGTACCGATCCTTTTGTGAAGTCGTCTGTAAGTCGCCTATTAGGACAATTACATTTTTGCCGTCAATTTGTTTTAATGAGCGTTGGAAAGAAATTACCTGCACCACTACTATTATGTTACCAACTGTTTGAACATATTTAGTGACCTATCTAATGATGTCTATCAATAACTACTTTTAAATTTTAATTGTAAAATACTATTTTAAAATTTGTTACCGACGTCTTTTGACTACAATGCACAATATATACCGTACAAAGTCCTACATTGGTGTACAATTTATTATTGTTTATTGCAAATAGAAAAAGCATATACATATATTATGATATATAGATTCATACATACATACAGGTGGTTTCCTCTTGGAAATTGAAATTTTCAATTTTGTATTATATATTGTCGGACACGTGCGTGGTTTGATTAAATTTGTTATTACTTTAACTTTGGCTTATTTCGTCATCCCAGCATTTAGTTCAGCGCAGATGTCGACCTTCTAATATTTAACGGTAATCTAGAATACCTAAATTGAGGTACTTATTGTATTCTAGATATTGCCGCACGTAAACGTCTCTAAAGTCGGATTGAAGGTGATCATATATTTTAGGTTCACGATGTAGCTACGAGATCATTGACAACAATCAAGTTATAGATTGAATTCTACTTTCTCATGTTATCATAAACAATAATTTAATATAAATTAACCAAACTGAAGGTACAGCTGCCAGTGACATGCTACTGTGACCAAATACAATTATAGTTAGTTACAACTAGAACCAGTAAGTACGCGAATAGCTGAGAAATCATTAAAAAAAATTTATAAATGACAAATCGAATGGGTTTTTTAGTATATAACTTTATTACATTTTCCAGCTCTTCCACGCTGCCCTCTCGACCATAGACTGCCGCGTAAATGCAGTCTAAGCTAGAATTTTATTAATTGTTGACTGGACGTCAGTGACCTGGAATGGAATCGCTCGCAAGTGGATCGGAACTTCACGGAGGTGTTTTTTTTTTATATATTCTATGTTGTATATTTTTTAATAAGTATTACGTTTTATGTGAGCTGAGCGCGCTGCGACCTGAACGTTTTGTGGAAAAATATACGTTAACTGAAAACAACAGTCATTTTTAGTGCTTTTATTTATGCTTACAGTACTGAGCCTCTTTTTGTTGCCCTTTGTATAAGTCAAGCCAATTTTTATTGTAATTTATTTTTAACAATGTACCTCGAAATTATTTTTATATCTATTTCATGAATACCGTCTCGAGTGCGCAAAATTCAAAACATATGACAGCAATATTCATTAGATATAATATTTACCTAATAACAATTTAGGTTTGCTCTCAAAGTTCGGTGTTCATCTGAATTGAAACTGTATAATACTCGTATGTATTTGTTTGATTTCTTACTATACAAAGAGACAAAACTAGAACGATCTTCTCGGTAATGACATAGCATTTGACTGAAATTAAATACAACACTGGCGCCTGTAAATTTTTATTCAACTAACACTCTTGTCAAGTTAAGCATAGTGTCAAATCAATAGCAGTTTCTAAAACAAAAAGAAAAAAGTTGATGATTTTTTTTATATAAAAGAAGGGGGCAAACGAGCAGCGGGAACAGCAATGTGATCATCGTCGCCCATGGACATCTGCAACACCAGAGGAACTGTAGGGTGCGAGGGTCGGAAACCTCCACGATGGGTCGCTGCTTGGATTGCTCTGGGACAAGTCCCGGGGCAACGGAAGCGGTTGACCTGGTGCACCCTGGACGGCGGCAGATGGGTTCCTTTCCTCTACGGGGGAAGGGAAGTCATCTGTCACTGACCAATATCCGGCCAGCTGACCCATGAGGGGTCGTGGGATGGCGGACCTTCAAGGTCCGCGGCGGGGTGCTTTCTTGAGTGCACCGCGAGCTGCCGGTTCTGCCCAGTTCAGCCCAGTGGGCCGGTTCGTGTGGCAGGACCAGCCAGAGGAGGTGGCCGCCCGATGTGGACTACGTGGAGTCCACCTTGGAAGCCGGCCGGTAATCTGCGGGGACTGAGGGTCCGCTGTCCTTCGTCTCCGCAGACTGGGGGCTGGGATGGCTACCCGTTATTCTGGCCTCCATGACCTTGGGTGACGGGTTCGGGGGAATCTGTCCGATAAAAAGGTCAGTGTAGGAAGGTGCGCTTGGTGTTCCGGCGCGCCCTTCCGGAGGAGAAGTGGGTAGGCTCGTCCTTCCCCAGAGACGGAGACGGAGCCGGCGACGGCTAGCGCAGGCGGGGCCGCGGTAGTGTGCAAAAGCGTTTCCGTAGCGCCGCCAACTAGCGTGAGAGGAACACTGTGAGGTTTTAGTCGGTGCGACTCCGACATAATCCGTTCTTGTGCCCGCGAGGACGGATATGCGTAGACATTTCCTCACATAAAAAAAGTACAACCGTAGTCATACTGTAATAGGTTTTGGCTTTAGTGTTTTACGGCCGGCCGCCTGCCTGACGCAAACCCTCCTCGGGCATATTAATGAAATATTAGTAGATTATCGAAATAATTTACTAATATTTCTTTTAACATGGTTCACCACAGTAGTCGAATGGATTCAAACCCACGACCATGTAGTGCATGTTTCGCGGACCGTACCCTTAACCATTAGGCTATTGGCGCCTTTTTTGTCATTAAGTTTATTACTATAATATAAAACTAAACGATGACCACAATTCCAGGTGACGTATACAATAGTAACGATACTCACGAATAGAGTATTTAATCAAACACATCAAGGGCTCGAGCTCAAAGACATTGAAAAGAGATAAAGCTTACGACCGCCTGAGTATAATAAAGTTGTCATGGAAACATCGCTCATAAATTGAATTCATATAATGTCTTGTCGTACATCTAGTAAGACCCATCTTGGTTTTGATCCCGGGTCTTCACATGTGATTGTGAACTACCAATCGACTCAGTCACCATAACTTACTTTCATGGAATCATTTTCATATGAAAATAAATCAAAATAAAAACAAATATAATGGCAAAGAAATCATACAACAAAATATCAAAGAAATATATCACAAAACCATTTCCATTTCTTCGTATTGCTTACAAAAGAAAATATTATACTTGAGACTAGAAGTTATATGGCAGACAGATCAAATACGAAACGTGGGTTAAATTATCTACCCTGTGGATAGAAGTTAACTACCCTCGAACAATAATACGATATATTTACTAGTACAGTAGCTTTAGTTTATAACGGCCTCGCTTGTAACGACTTTTCGGTTATAAAGACTGGTTTTAATTAAAATTTGTGACCAGTTTCTAGAAATCCCTTGCAGATGTAACGATCGAGTCTGTCCGGTGTGACTGGCTTGTCACTGTTAGCCTGGGGGAGGCTTTCATAGATACATCGGGCTTGAGGTGGCCGAGCGCAGACGCCGCTTAGAGCCTAAACCTCTTTAAGAGTATTGTTTCGTTCTGCCTATGGATATAACGGCTTCCGTGTGTATCAACGGAATTATGCGGTCCCTTCATCGTCATTACGACTGTAATCCATTGTATTTAAGTAGGTATGCAGTCTAACATACGTAATTCTTTATTTTGCAGACTTTATTGTTGCAAATGATAAATAACAAGCTGTTCACATATCTGGTCAGCTACTTGCTCGTTTGACTTCTGCTATGATAATAAAATCGAGAATTTGTATCACATAATATTCGCGAACTTTCCTATTTCGTAACACCGATCGGTTCTTGTCTATGATAGCTCAGATAGCACAATGCCAATTGATTCCGACTTACGATTTGATAATGAAGAGTTCGATTCTTATACTTATCAGCTAGCTGAAGCTGATAAGTACGTTTTATGAGGGTCCTTTTTTCAATCTCGTATAGAGCTCTGTAGATTAATAAATTCTAACCCACTAAATAATTACTAAAAAGCAGATCTGTAATATCTGTAAACCCTAGTTATGTGAAAAGTAGTGAAATTATTAAATTAATTTGAAAAAAATATCATATGATAAATGGAAATTCACGATAACATATTATCGACAATATATTCGTCAATTTGTCCCGTATCCCTATTTAGTTCTGAGACGAGCTCGTAAAACGGGATCATTACGAGCGTGTATCGGGCTTCATAAAGGATGAATGTTACACGTATGTCTACACACTATCTTACAAAAGGCAAGGAGCAGTGAGCACTAGATCAATACTTCGCTTTATGCCGCACATGTGTCATACGGCGCGGAACAAGAACAAGGAAGGTGTGGAGTTGCTTGAGTTAAATGTTTTTCGGAAACATAAAATATATTCTTTTACCATCTAAAAGTTGCATCCAAGGTATAGTTATGTCGTATAATGTACAATATATTATATAAAATGTAGCAAGGAAGAAAAATAATTTGAAGGTTCTTTAATGTAACATATAAATAAATTCATTTTATTATTACATACATTAATATACGTGAGGTATAAATATAATTTAACTTAAGTTAACGTCATATTTTTGAAGAAACATGTGATTGAATTTAAATAATTGTGGTACTGTTAGAATGGTAGTTATTGGTTGGAAAATATTATAGTCATCGACTCCACGTCATTCCAGTTTAACCCGTGATAGATAATGGGCTACTCGCATATGCGGGGGGAACGCTAGGGGTTGTTTTGTCAAATGCCACCCGAGAAAGTATGGAAAACTCGCGATTTCTAAGACGAACGCGACCTTTCTTTTAACGGCTATTTTTCTTAGAGATGTAGGTAGGTTTCGTTTTCAATTTTTCTCAACGTTTCTAGTAACATTTTTGTAACAATACTAAGAAACGTTTCGATGATTACAGGCATTGACGTATCCAGGGGGTAGGATCTATGGAGCCCTCTCGAAGCACCCCCCCCCTCCCCAAATCACCGGAATCTTTCCAAGGCAAATTTTAAAGTGAAGTTATTCTTATTATTTTTTTAGCCAGCATTGCACTACCTTGTTCTAATATTTAACTATATAAAATGTTGCTTTTTAGTTTTTACCTTGCTGAAACCTACCGTCAGGTGTGCCAAGATCAAAAAAGGGGCGAGACCTCCCACACAATGACATTTCTAGATCGATATGACAAGTATAATCATTATATACTCTTGTATTCTGATGATCACGTTTCTGAAGGTGAATAAAAATTATAGCGAGAAACCTTTCCAAGATTTTGTAAGTTTGCCAATCATCACTGTAGAAGACTGGGAAATAAGGGATGAAGGAAATAATTAGATAATGTATGTATATCTTATTTTTTAAGTACAATACATGAAAAGAAATAACTTACGTAATTTTGTTCGTTTTTTATTTTTAAAGTAAGAGTGTACAGTTTCAGAAAACTCTTCGCCAAGAAGTTTATGAACAAAATATAACAGTTCGTTTACCTTTCTCGTGAGGTTCATCTGCGGCCGTAGTAATTACAGATCAGCGATTTCAACATAAATTGAAATAATCGATCAATATTTTTACAATGCATTATTATTTTCAGCTCTATTACGAATCAGTATAAGAGATATCAAAAAGAAATAATTAATAGTTGAACTATAGTATATATAACTTATTTGTAATGTTATTAATCGAAATTAATCTAATTAACATAAAACTGTATTGTTGTCTAAGCATTTGCTAAGGGCATAAAAAAACAGGCTTCGATATCGCAATACTCACAGTTCATCAAAACAGGTACACTCAGACCGCTATCTCCTGTGAAATGTGCACACTGCCGACTCACAGTATGTTCGCAAACAAATATATTGTTGGTAAAAGTTTCCCCCGACTTCTTAGAGTGGTTTCTGAACTTACACAGTCATAAGTTGCACATCCAACGGCTGTGAATATCTCATTTTATTTATAACGTCTTTTATACGAAAGTTGGGCTTTTGAACGCATAGTTATTTGACTGGTATATGTTCTTGGGTTTCCAAAAACTTTGGCACGCCTCCTATTTGCTGGCAGTTTGTTAGACAAAGATAAGAATTTGTTGTTTCTTGCTTTGTTTTTGTTAGAACATATGTAAGACATTACTTCGTTTAGGTACCAAAAATAAGCCAGAAATATTCCTAATTAGCTTTACTTCGTAATTTGTACTCTTATACTTACATGCTTGTGTGTGTTTGCGTGTTTTTAATATCGCCATTCTTAAGTATGTCTCTAACTTGACCAATATATAGTAATCCTTCAGCAACAATGGCTTAATTTTGATAATAAATCTAGGTTGTTTTATTTTCTTCGATCATACTATAGATGTTGTTAAGAGGATAAAAAGTAATGCTCCAAAATACGTGCATGTATAATAATAATCGACACAAATATTACAACCCCAAGATCGTCGATAAAATATAGGACATTCATCGGCTGACAATAAATTATCAACACAATGCACCAACAGGAGCGTCCCCGCCGCCTCGAGTGCCACTCAAAGGATTACGGCGATCGACACCAGGTCCACATTCTCGAATCGTTACAACTGATTAGTTTATTTAAATAGGACTTTATTGGCCGTGACGCGACTAATGTCGTGTGAATTTGAAATTGGAACACTGTCACGTGTTGTCAGATATAGTGCCGCCATTTTGGAATGGTCCGTAAGTTTTCTCGTCTTTTAAGAGGACTATAATATTTTCAATTCGGGCTTAATTAAAAGTTTATTGATGTTTGGGATTTTTTTCTATTAAAATATTTTTTTAAATCCTCTCGAATTTTTTATAGAATACATATTGTGTAACTATATATGTTCTGCAATAAAAAAGAAACATACCAGGAAAAGCCCTTTACTCTTTTTCTTCCATTTTGTTTTGTTTTTAAAGAAGATTTTGAATAAGCGCAATTAGTGTTAGTTTACTGACCTGTTGATACTATAAATGTCTATTTCAAACAAACTTTTCAGCTTTAACAGGGTAGTTTATTACTCATGTATTTTATAAAGAAAATGGAAATGTAAAAACGAGCAACTATGTACTGTACCTACTTTATACATCTTTAAATTATTAGTACATCACATTCAGCGTCCGTTCTTGTTCTAATGTAGAAAGCATGTGTAGAATTTTCTAATCTAACTTAATTTTTTACCTGTGTTGAGTTTATAAACACCAATGTAAAAAAGAATAAAGTGTTAAAAGATTTAAAATACTTTGATTTTCTTAACAATGTAAAGAAGTTGCGAAGAACGCTTTCTAGAGAAAGTTAATTTCAAATGGGCGAGAAGAATGAAAGCATGGGAAAAGAACGGATAATAAAAAAAAAACAACACAACACTCTGACGTGTTTCCGGGTTTGAGAATTTAGTTTGTGAATGAAAATTACTTTTTCTCGAGCTCTGTCGCCGTTGGGCAAACACGTGTTTTCTTTACGGTTGAAGGTGAAAGTTGACAGGTTTTTACTTTCTTCTTCCTCCTGCCCTGTCTGCCCCACATTATGTGGGGTCGGCACAGTACGACCGTAGTTCATAGGTTCCTGTAATAGGTTTTGGCTATAGCCTTTTTTACGGCCGGCCGCCTGCCTGACGCCAAACCACCTCGGGCTTAAATATGAAATATTATTAGATCATCGAAATAATTTAATAATACTTCTTTCAAACAAGTTTAAAACTTGGTTGGACATGGTTCACGACAATAGTCGAATGGCGGGATTCGAACCCACGACCGTGTTG
Source organism: Papilio slateri (assembly GCA_018246275.1). NCBI lineage: Eukaryota > Metazoa > Arthropoda > Insecta > Lepidoptera > Papilionidae > Papilio > Papilio slateri. Next base: position 4,635 of record DWTW01000785.1, on the reverse strand, counting down.
TGCATGTTTTACGGTTTGCACCCTTAACCATTAGGTATTGGTGCTACTTACTGTATTTTTTTTACTGTGGCATAGAAAAATATATAGCAGTTAACTTTTAAATATAATGTAGTGGGTTTTTTAAGATAGTAATTTCGGTTTGTGTATTATGTGTATCGAGTTGTTTAACTAGTTATTAGGCAACACAAAATGAATTTATTCGGACCAAAAATTTAAATCCGTTGTCATCTTGATGTCTCTTTTCTCCGTTTATATTTTTTAATGACTTCGACATCGATTTAACAGTTATAAAAACTATTGTGGTGATAAAGTCAGAGATGTCTTTAAAATAGAAGGCTTATTTTAACGTTTATTACGATACCTTCTTGATTTAGGTCCGATATCTAAATATTTAATACCGACCTATCTGGCTTCCTATACTATCGCTATAAACAAGTATTCGTTACATCAACAAGGCTATTAGAAAAAAAAAATGTCAGTTAACGTAAAATAGAGGGTTGTATACCGCGGGGCATGCCAACAAAAACGATATTAACGGTGATATTTCAAGGCTTTGTCAACAATAATAAATGTATATTGTTTTTAAAGATTCACTTGATAACATATTTATTATAGGTAGAATTATGTTAAAATAGGTTTTTAATGGATGCTAACTAATTTTGATATTTAATTGAATGTAAATACGGTATAAAATATGATTTAAAGACAAAGCTTGCGCGAGGTCAAACTAAAACAGAATTTTTGGTATCACTTAGATGCAGGTGTAATAGTTAATCACACACGCCGTAATAAACCTTAAGTCCACAACATACAAATAAAAATTGAATGGAATATCGTAGTACTAAAACAATAACATGAAAATTTTAAGTCCGTAATAACTAATTAAGCATCATGACATCGCATGATACAAGATAACCGATTACCAACAATTTCTATTCGATGTTTGATTTGAATAAAATTCTCGTCGTAGATACGAAATAAAATAAATGCTATTAATATTAAAATTTTGTCTATTAAAAATATAATTGAGCTCGTTTACGTGGGCAGAATGGAACAAGTCTTTCGGTATACGTAATAGATTTCAACCGACGCGTCCCCTGCCGACCAAACCTTTGTCGAACATACGTGAATGCCACAGATAAAATATTACCCACATTTTTTAAACTTCGAATAATACGCATAAATTTATCTATCCCTAGATTATAGAAAGGGTTTAATAACCTATAAATCAGTATTTTAAACAATGGCTAGTCAAATTCCATACAATGGGATGTTTCTCATTGTGCATAGATGGGAGCACTTTTTTTTTGTTACCATAAACCCGTGAAATGTTTGTTTTGTTAGTGGTGCGTGTAGTGGCGTCTTTTTTTCTACGGGAGATTTTTTGCGCCAATGTTTGATCAATACGCCGATGATTGCAATAATAGAGGTTTTTGTGTGTGAAGTGTGTTTTTGTTGCAAATATTTGGTTTAAGTTATCGCGTATTATCGGCTTGTTTATGAAAACTTTTTTCTTTTATATATAGGTATAAAAAAAGTCCCATTACACAAAGATAAACTTATTGATGGATATTTTTGATGAATTATTTCGGTATCTATTTTTAATTGAAAATAGTATATTAAATGATTTATGTTAATTCTAAGTAATTAAAGACAACAACAAAAAAATAACGTCCAGACGATGTAACTAAATTAAAACATGATAATTTATAGTAAATTACAAAGAGGTCGTTCGTGACTGATCTTAAAAGCCGGTTTGATTAATTCTAATACGAGAGATGCGCCCTGAGATAAAAGGGTCCGAATGAATGGAACTATCAAAATGGCTTCCCATTGAAGAAATCGAATCACCGGAAGGGTTTGAGCGTCTGTTACAAAAGAATTGACTTCCGGTCCATCGGACGCATTGTGGTTACCAATATTAATAATCATAGATAATAAGGAATACGATTTTATCATTTTTATTATTAATTTAAGCTTGTATAGCTCGAGGCTTTCTATTAAATGTACGACAGCGTCTATAATTCATTACTTGATTTGTTACTACTATTTTGAACACTCATTAAACGGTGACAGGTTAGTGGGACTGTTCAGTTTAGAGTCAGTCGAATAAGGTCTTAAATGCAAACAAATGCAAATCAAAAAGCTTCTTACGAACGTCTTAGATACGTGTTTATATGAAAAAGTTTTCTACTTAAATATTGGCGACTTTGACTACATTTCTACATTTAGGTTAATGTAATGAGTGAAATGGAGATAACGTTAAAAATATCTATCTCTCCATTTAAAAACACGTAAAGTAAAAAAAAGTTTTTTCTTTATAGTAAAGAGAATACTTTTGTTAAAGGATTTTCGATATTTAAATGTATATCAATTCGATCAAATTCCTAATATCCAACTCAATTATTTTTGTCACAATTCACTCCTTCCATTTTGTTTGTTCACAAATAATAATTTCGTCATTATAAGCTATGTTTATGTAAATACGATTTTTAACGATTTAGAACGTCAGTCATTTTGTCTTTGAGAGTAGCACCATTCATACGATTTAATGTTTAATATTCGTTTCTCGTGTAGAAAATCTAAGCAGCACTTAATTCTAAGTTGTTATTGATGATGTCAAATTATCTAATTTAGTGATGTGCCACATCTTTGGATGTGATCCAAGACATCGGTATAATACCCAATTCACGTTTAGATATTATTACCATCGCTCTTTATGATAAGTCTCGAATCTACAATCGCTTATGATGTAGGATTTTATTTGTATTTATGAGATAAAATGAGTTTCTTTCTTATTAAATATATCATAATTATATAATAAATAACCACTCACGATTTTCATTTGGCACGATCCTGACACACCTCTCTTGTTTTTTCTACATTCATACATCTAGCATACATGCTTGTCTGTTACGGATACTTTCAATACCGCTTTTCTTTAGTTGTTACTTATCTGATCGGTATAAGTTCGCCTACGACGTTCCCTACCAACACTGCTTACTTACTCTTACTCACTTTCGCAACTTAAATTTCTCTTGTCAATTTTTTAATAAAAGCATAATTTTAGTTTATTATTATAACGAGCAAATATTTCTTTGTTTCTAAGGGACTAAACTTTCATACGACCAAAACTGTTAGGTCTGTTAGCCAGTGTCGTGTGTGTCGTTGTCGAAATACGAGAGCCGACTCCAAAAGTCATGGGACATAGACACGGAAGAAAAAAGAGAGCATACTGTTACATGCAGTCCAAGACAATGAACAATCATCTACTCTTTAAACGCCCTACTGACAACAATGTATTTAACAACTTCAAGATTAATAAATGCAGAATCCTGTTCATTGAAACACAAGACCATTAACCAAGTAAGGTAACTCAAACATACTATAAACTGGAAAATGCTCCATATTACTTCTTAAAAGGAGATATATAAATACAGCTAGATTATCTCTGCACTAAGTAGGCAAGGTGGAAAAAGAATATATCTTTATTTTCAAGTGTGAGAAGCGATTTGCTTCTATTTAATAGGTAGACGGGATTATTATTTCCACCGTATCTTCATATATTACCATAGCCAATAATTAATTAAATATGTAGCCTTCAGAATTAACAATAGACTGTTAAACAATTAACCTAGTTCAATAAATATTATATAACGATTCTCAACCATATCTAACAGATAGCGAACAAAATCATTCCTACACTGTCATCTCGACGCTCAGTACACGGTGCTTACCTCCGTAAACCTTATTAATACGGCCAATTCATCAACCCCGAAAGTCGTTACCATGACAATAGGTTTAACCCTTTTTTAAAATAAATAATAAACTAAAAATTATATGCAAATTCACGACCCATAAGTTTCTATAGAAATAGTTTAACCCTTTACCGTCGATGGGGGACAACAAAAAAATGGTAATAATTTATTCACGTCGAAAGATACAGAGGTCATAGGACAATTTTAGTCGCATTCGAATATGTTCAACATTGGTGCACAGACGTGTTTAGTGTATAATGTCAACTTGCAATATGATGTGGTATCTTGTTCTAGAAACTAGTGATGTTTTGTGCACAGATTGCGAAATTGGTACGTTTTTTTTGGAATTTTTTATACAAAGGTAATTAAAAGTTATTGTAATTGCTCAACATTTTATATTGTAATGAATATATTTGATCGTTAAAAAGATCTTAGGTCTATCTGTCCTAACCAATCTGGTTATAAGAAACCAGATCGGTAAGGACAGACACCTATTCGATCTTATTAGGATCCAATTTTGACAGTGGTGAGTCTTTGTCCATCCATATATATTTATACCCTATGTATTTAATAAGAATTGTTTTTTATCATCAATCTTGTCAAAGTTGAAAAACGAGACGTGGAACGTGCAACTTAGCTTGGAATCGAATCTTTGACGGTCAGATCAAATTTGTTTCTTATTAAAAGTACCTATATAAAGAATTTGATTCCTAACTTCAGAATTGGTAGGTTTGTCTTACAAACTATTTCTTCCTATTCCATCGCCAGCAGCATTTCTCGGGGTCAAAAGGTTATGCCAAAATTCAACAAGAGGTTTAGGCATGAAAACGTTTCACACTGACAGAATAACTTCGTACTTATATATATATATATATAT
>DWTW01000784.1:0-14609 GCA_018246275.1 Papilio slateri | reverse complement strand
GGTAAAATGTCTTTATAATACAATATGCCATTAAATTATTTTAACAACAAAATTGCACCCTAAGATAAGTTTGAACTTTGAATGTAAATACCGTCATGAATATTAGATTCGGTGCCTAGCAAAGATGCCAGGAGTAAGACGTATATTTGTAAGGAAGTTTGTGTTCGTGAATATTTTTCATGCTTATAAAATTATCATGCCATTTATAAAGTGTAGTAAAAAAATGAATTTGTAAAAAAAAACGAACCCTTCATGCATTTTTTTTAAAAATAATTTCTTTTCAGACATTTCATTTACTCCAGACTAGACTACTCCAGACAAATATCTGATACATATTTCCTTACTGAAAACCTTAGTTCTATGTAAAATTATTTGACTTAGTGAATTTAAATGACTATGTGAAAGAATTCGGCAAACAGCAACACAGGAATCCAAGCATAAATAACTTTTGCTATTAATGTTTTTGAGATTCTTGTACAGGGCATAAATCTATTTCTCTATATGAGAATCCGTAAGATAAAAACTTGTTAGTTAGGTGAAAATTGAACCCAAAAAGGCAAATTGTAATTCGCTTAGCTGTCGCTATTTCTTATTAATAGAATGAAGTGAAATATTGCTATAATTTGTTAATTAAATTGCAATGTTTATTTCGGATATTAGCAAATATTCCATCATGATGTTTGGTCACCCTGACCTCGGACCTGCGTTTTATTTAATCGCCTCCTGTATGTAACTGAGTAGTAGACATCTATTGGTGACCGATCGATGAAATCATTGGCGATTACTTTAGTATTCATAGTAGTAATTTAGTGGTAATTTCAAACCATGTTTCCATTGTTTACACTTACCTACTCTTAAAGAATGAGTAATATTTTTAAAGATTTTAAATTTAATTTGTACGTTTAAATATTGGTATGAAATCTTTTGGTGAAATCCCTCTTTTCAGATGGGCCATGGTCTTAATTATATTCATTGAAGACTGGTTTGCTTTGGCAAGAGCACCTCTTGTTGCGAGCCGCAGTATCAAAAAATTACTTACGTAACTTCGTAAGATGGCACTTTATTAGGAATGTGATTGAAGTATTGTTTTGTAATGGCATAAAAGTTGAAGCAAAAACATATATAACTTTTTAATTAATTTCTTTGTATAAGTTTCTTGTTGGCGTGTTGATATACCAACATTTGACATAATAATTGATAAAGAAATATAAAGAGAAATTAAAGAGTAAACTTAAACAAAAAGTTATTATTTTTGCATGTTCTCAATTTGTTTAAATATCAGAATGTAAAAAGATTAAAGTCACCGAAATACGTTAAAATTGGTGAGAAGTTTCTAACTTTAATTCTCAAGTCTTCCCTTGACGATTTTTTTAAACTAATATGATACTAATATACCACATACAAGTCAAAGAGCTCCGTCACGATGATAGTCAATGAACTTGCTAGATTTAATTTTGTCTGTCAAAAGTGTCTACACACATGTTTTTGACCACTCTAATAGTGGTGTAAAGTTAACACTACGAAAAGATTGCAGGAATGCATTGACTTCGCCAAGTAGACACTGCTTTCACTTCTTCTTTGCAAAATATTAGCTCACTGCTTTAGCATTTCGTGTGGAAATAAAACCAAATATAAAATTATTATTAGGAAATGCAATGCACAACCCTTTCGTACGTCTTTATAATTCAACCGAGAAAGACGGCAAAAGATTTCAGAACTAGGCCAGACGACCGATCGTCGCCACACTCAGATATGACATTGAAAATCAAATAAAAGCAAATCTTATTTTCATAAACTCGGAATAGCATGAAGTCACTTTTATTTATTGCGCTGCAATATAATGGTTTATGCACAATTACATTTCACAAAGGAACCAAAACTATAATATATAAACTAACTTTCCTTTTCTTATGTTATATTCCAATTTAAATTGTTAAAATTGATACCACTCTCTGTCTACCACACTTGGATCTTTTATGAGAGGTTATGCTGCTGGACGCACCTATACTTATTTAGATAAACGGAAGTAAAACCTCCTCTGACAAACTGATACCAGTGGGTTAATGGATATTTGCTAAAAACGTTCATGCAGGTAAAAAATTCTCGACGTAATCCGCTTTTGTATCAGTAAAGATATTTTCTGATGTGTATAGAAAATGCAACAAAAAGGCAGACAAATAAAACTATAGTTTAATTTTAAATTTAATTTTTCAACCTAACAGCTTCGTAACTTTCATAACTCGACTGTTTACCAGCTAATTATAACAGACGCACTCGATTAATGAACATTGTTCATACTTTACTCATATACTTACAGTCAGTACCGAAAAACAATTATTTACCTTTATCACGAAGTTTGCCTTTATCACGAAAATACTATATACCTTATATTTACTAAATTCCCAATACTCAATTCATTTATACATTTTCTATGATGAGGTTAAGCAAAGTTACACAAACATAAGTTATCATTTTCCTCTATAATTAATTTCACCTTACTATATAGATTAAAAAAGTGGAAGTTACTATTTAAATTATCTTACATGAAGAACACAATACACAAAGAGAAATGTGACTTGAAAATGATCAAAACTTTTATAAAGACTTTTATTGTATAGATTATTCTGAGCGAGACCAAGATCCATCTCAGAAATGACTTAAAATGTGATGACTAGGATTGTTGCGTCACTTGAACGTATGGTATAACTGTAAATCCCATCAAACAATATTTGTAAGTCACACAAACTAACAAATTGGTGAACATATTGATGTATTGTAACCCACGAGGATTAAAATACAATGCTATAATGTTATTATTTAGTCCTATCTCACAACAAAAAAAAAAGATTTGGAAGTTCATTTAGAGCCCATAAATTGTCAGACAGGATTGTAACAATTACACGTCTAATATTTCATCACCTAAATATACATTAAGTTCGAAGTCCATTGCCGATTACTCACAAGCTAATACATTAGAAATAGGAAAAGGCACAGTCGAAGTATAAAATTTATTGCTGACATCCTTAACTAATTACGTCTGATTTCCATATTAAGAACTGTAGGGGTAAATTTTATAAATGCAATCTAAAGAATAGATTTAATAGATTGTCGAGTATAAATTATACATTTAAATCCATCATTTCAATACTAGTAGATAAGACAAAAAAAATATTGATAAAGGATTTTACAAGTCAATTCCAATATGGATATAAACGCTTCGAATAATTCTAGAAAATATTATTATTACATTTAACTTTGGCACATCTAAATATATCAATAAACAACAGAATAAAGTTAATTTCGTAAATATTCAGTGCTATCATTAAACATAATAAATAACAAGTCCAACAATCTTTTGTAGGTCACATATTTATATAATCTACAGTCTAAACTTCTGTGCGTCTTGCCAGTTAGACCTACTCGTAATTAAAGTACTTTGTAAGTAAGAAAATAGGATTTATTTGTAATCAGAAAATATTATTTTTAAAGAGAACATATGCAAATTATTATTTTTTTCTGTATTATATTATACTCTACTGAATAAATTTTCAAATACCTTTTTCTGTGCAGAATAAAGTAAGTAAATAATACTGCTATTTTCTAATTCAATCGTTGTCTTACACAATATTTAACTTCAATGACTAAACCTCAATTTATATATGTTTTATTAGAATTGACAGGATAAATAAGACTACATTTACACATTAGTTAAGCGCTAAATTCTTTGCATCATTTTTAATCAGTATAAACAGTTTTGTTGAAGTTTTTACATTTTACTTTATGGTTAGAGTTGACTAAAATAACTCGCCCGTATGACATATGTAACGAGTTTACTGTAATCACCGTACTAATGTGTAATGAAGTGATTATTAGTTCACGTAGAAAATATCTCACCACAACAAATTGACTAGTCCTAATGCTACACTCAATAACTTTTTAATTTACCTTAAATTAATTAGAGTCTGTAAAGTTTTTACACCGGCCGCAATATTTGATGAAGTGAAGAGGTCAAAGATGAAGGGAAAAACACAAGTGTTGTCTATATTTCCAAGCACAGGCAGCGATTTTGTCACCCGCCGGTTGTAACAAGCGAAGACAATCGAAAGTTATTTGTCTGTCGATATGTTTCTTGTCTTCACATTTTAACAACCGGATTCAAACTTCTCTTGTCTCATGTCAATCAAGTTGTCTAAATAAGTAAAAACAAGCAGGGAATTGATAGAAACTCATTCATGTCATTTAGATGTAAACTTCATGATGTTGCTGCGGCCGGCCCTGCCTGGACTAGGAGCCACATTCCGTCAGTTCGACGGTATCGTCTATTTCTGGTTTTGCACTTTCTATTTTTCGTCGTTCTGCAATAACAATTCTAATACTTTCTTCTTCGCTTATGGGTTTATCAAATGAATCTGGTGTTAGATGGGATTTTATAGAACCGTGACTTATATCACTATTAGCCGTAGATTCTATTGAAGACCGTTTCTTTGACCCAATAAGTCTTAGACTTTGCCTTGTTGATGGAACTGCTAGGAGAACTGGAGTTCGCCTCAGTAGCCTCGCTTCTTCACCTCTTAAAGAATTTCTTTTATCTACACGTTGCCTTCGATTGTTTGCAAATGAGTCCCTTCTAGGAGGACTACCGGGCTCTAATTCTTCAATATCATCAGCGTCAATAAAACGAGCGTCTTCTTCGTATAAAGCAGCTCGATTGTTAACAAAGGATTCTTGATTACGTCTTCCAAATGCATGAGGTGATAAAGAAGCTCTTCTTTGTGGCACTGACAAAGGCGATGGTAAAAGGGCATGATGTGAATGCAACGTGCGACGCCGGCGTATAGGGGACGGTATCGGTGGCTGTTTGGGTTCACTGTATGTGAAATTTGCTGGCAGAGATGGCACTTTGTTCAAAGGTCTAGGTGGTGCCGTACATTGTTCTAATGCACGACATAATGCTCGATCTTCCTCGTCGTCGGCTTCTCGTTCCAATTCTCGTTCAAGCTCAACATCCATGTCTATTTCATCTTCCATTTGTTTATGAGATTCTTCTAGGTGTTTCATAAGTACCTAGGGAGATATGATTAGTGTTAATAAAACATTGCAAAGTCGCATAATAAGAACTAATTCTTGTAGTTGTAGTCGCTTAAGGTTTGCCTTTGGGATCATTAAAAAGGTTCATCTCATGTTACTAATTATGAACTAATTTCAAAGAAACTGTGTTAGGGTTACATTATACTACCTGATTTTTGGGAGGAGTATGAAAGTGTAACCCTGCGGCGGATCATGTTCTTATCTATCCTTTTTGCTATTCTTTGCCGACCTGTCAAAATTAACGTGTGTGCGGCGCGACATATGTCGCGAACTCCCGTGAAAATTAAAGAGAAGGAGAGGAAATGTGCAGGGAGTTATATCAGGGGTAAGTGTTATTTACTTTATGTATTGGTGCGGCTTTTTAAAAGACTATGGATTAAACCAAATAACAGAGCAAATTCAGCCGGATGCATAATGGGTGCACTATTATGCATCACGCAATCCCCTAATATTAAAATTAAATAATATAGTTGTCTTAAGTTTTGATCACTGTGGAATTTTTAATTTCTAAAATTCTGTTAAAATAAATTAATTTTGATTAAAAATGACATATGAATAACTAATATGTATTAAAAATAAAATGCTTCACATAAAAATACTTACAGCTACAACAACGTTGACGAGAACGAACTGAGCCATCAGAACGAATACTACGAAGAAGATTGGTGCAATTATGGTAGATACACAACAATTGCGTACGCAATCTACAGAACTGTCACAATCCTCTCTCAACGTGTCTTTCATTATGCCATTCCAGTTATCTCCGGTTGCGACCCGAAACAGAGTTAAAAATGCCATTCCGAAATTTGCAAAATGCGCATGTTCTCCAAGACCTAAAATAAAGTAACCTTGATAAAATAGTATTCTATGCAATTAATTGTTTATAACAAAATCCTATTCCTTACCTTGACAAGGAATATCATCAGAACATTCTAGTCGTCCAAATAACTCAACTCCCAATGCAGCGAATATGAAAAATAATAGGAAAAAGAGAAGACCTAAATTTCCCACTTGCGGTAGAGCTTGCATTACCGTATTTAACAACGCCCGTATACCTTTGGCCATTTTAAGCAATTTAAGTACCCTTGCTATTCGTAAAACTCTCATAACTCTCATTATTGTAGGATTTATAGGTATAATGTTCGTTTCGAGTTCTTCTAAAACTATACCAACTATAGAAAGGATTACTATAATCACATCGAGCTGATTCCATTTATCTTTTAGGTAAATTTTTATGCCCAAAGCGACTAGTTTCATTACCGCTTCAAGAATGAAGACGGCAGTAAAGAAATAATTGAAAATTTTTAAGGCATACTCTAAAGCTGGTGGCATTCTATAATACTCGATGGCCATGGTGACTACGTTTAGACCGATAACACCTGCAATGGCTAAGTCAAAATATTTCGATGTTACGACGTTATGCACAAAGAGTCTGGTCGGGCCATAGTCCGCGTAGTAAGGTCTTTGATGCATCTCTGTAAAGAATAATTAAATTAAAATGTATAGATAGACTATAACATATTACAAGTGGCTGTATAAAATCTTACTTCGTCGTTTCTTTTCCATTTGTAGAGCTCTCTTGGCAGCTCTTCTAACCCTTTCTTCTTTCTCTTGCTCTTCGCGACATCGGTGAAAGTTTTCGACAACTACTCCCACAAACATGTTGAGCACAAAGAACCCTACTAATAATATGAATGCTATGAAGTACAGTAATCGCCACTCTGAGTAATTAACGATTGGCTGTGAAATACAAAAATGTTGAGATAAAAAATGTATTATTGTAGTAAAAATAACATAATACTTAAAATACTAAAGTAAACATATAATTTTAATGGATATAAATGTTGAGATTACAGAACTAAATTTACTTGTTAGATATGTAGTTCGATATCCTAATCTTTTATCTTAGCTTACAAAGACTGTATGTTATATCCTGTAAATACTATTCTACCTGTTGATCGACTCCAACTGCATCTAATCCTGTATACATTATGTTGACCCATCCGTCTTTTGAACTCAGCACGAACAAAGACATAAGAGCTTTGCCTAAATCATCGAAGTTGTATTTTCGATTCACCCACACGTTCCCTTCGATGGCTAAGCAATCAGATTTGTTTTTAACATTTTTAATATTAGCTCCTTCGCAGTAGAAGAAAGCCCCTTTAAACAACTGAAAAATAAAATAAATCCTAATGTATAACCTATAAGACAAAAGATGTATAATAACACGTACATTTTTGACATCGCAATTTACAATATTGAGTAGTTGTAGTGTTGACACAAATATGTATTTCGTCATAAAATTTTTACCGATGATAAAAATAAAAGAATAATTTTTATATAGTCAATTTTCCTCACCTGAACTCCCAAAATGCCAAATATGATGAAAAATGTGCAACAGATGAGAACGATATTTCCAATAGGTCGCAGTGAAGACAATAATGTTTGAACGACTAATTTCAGACCGGGTGCTCTATTAATTACTCTTAATGGCCTCAATGATCTTAACAATCGAAACACCTACAAATAGTTTAAAATTTATGTATGCAACAAAGATTTGCCGTTCATAACAGTACGAAATATGTAACTTACTCTTAGAATCCCGAATATTCGAGGACTGGATTCCGATACCAGAGACATCAATAAATCAATTATTGAAATTATGACAAGGGAACCGTCCATGATATTCCAACCGGAAGTGAAATATGCTTCGGGTCCATAGAACATTCCAGAGGCCACGACCTACAAATTGAACAATTGTCTGGCAATGTGGAACATTTTATGCTAGTCACGGTCTATTAAATTCAAAATGATCGGGGTCTGTTTACCTTTACGAGCATTTCAACAGCGAAAACAGCGGTAAAGACGTAGTTAGCACTTGAGAGAAAAGCTCTCTCTTTAGAATCCGGAGGGATGTTTGGTCGTTCCATTGCTAGTGTAATACAATTGAGAGCAATAAAGAGAAGGACGATGTTGTCGAACCAGCTTCTAGTTACCATCCACGTGCAAAATTTTCTAATGCTATGAAGAATAAAAGTTTTATTTACATGTTCTTTTTCCATGGTTATTAAATATTAAATTAAATATTTATGCTTCACAAGCAATAAGATGAATATTACGGTAAAGTAAATATATGTTCTTTTATAATCATTGTAAAGCGTCTTCCCAAACACAGCGTTTCAGAAAAAGTCAAAATTTGTAAACTTATTTATGGAGATCATCGCTGTGCAGGTGAAAAGTAATATTGTCAGCCTCTTAATTGCTAAAGATCTCGCTGTAAAATAAGTGAAAATTCTTACATATTATCGGGCGGAAATATGTAGAGCGAATAATCTTCCTTTTCCTTTAGACAACCTGTAGGTTCCATGAATCGAAAAAGATCTTTAAACCTGTATTGATGTCTATTGAATCGTGACGAAAATAAACACATATTATTATTTATGGTAACCTAAAAACAAGAATATATTATTAAAACCATAATTAATCAAAAGAAAAATGTATTATTAAAATACCTATCTTTATTCAAATTGTCTTATATCTTACCTCCTCATTTATTTGTTTGATGAGTGGCAGCGGTTGATTGTTGGGTCGTGTCGGTAAAACAGCAGTCTCGTTCCGGGATGGTTTTATCGGTATTGCTGGTGGTTGACTTGGCGTTGGCGTCAAATTGCTCGCTTTAACTTCCGGTACAGTTGTTACTACAATAAAAAAAAATGGGCGGCGCGATCAATAAAAAAAAATCCCGATTCAGGTACGAAGTTTAAGCAACTTCGTGCCTGACGCTATTTAACTTCTTTAAAGGTGTGTAATAAATAGATTTCTATTAAAATTATCAAAATGCCCAACCCTTTTTATTACATTCATTTAATATTTATATTATTATATTACGATTAATACATCGTTAATATATAATATAAACATTTTTCGAATAGAAAAACCGCTTCACCAAATGCTACTTTGGATTCCTAACGTACCATTAACCTAGATTTAGAACTTATCGTGAGCGGTGACAAGATATCTGAAATAATTTGTAGTTATCTGAGTAGTATGAAACTTGCAGAATGGTAACAACAATCTTTGTTTATATTTTTACCTGTCAAATAGTCGTTAGTGAGAGAAAGTCTGTGGGGTGTAGTCTTAACTCTTTCCAGCTTTATAGTGGAGTCTGACGAAAAACCTGCTTCTGGAGCTTTCCATGAAACCTGGTGTAAAAAATTAAAAATAACACAACTTTGAGTACTATTTTTTTTAACAACGGTTGGGATTCAATTCTTAATCGAATTGTTTCTTTGCTATTCATTTATTCAAATTATAATTCGCACAATTAAAAGTCGAAAAACTATTTAATAACAATAATTTAGATTTTATGCCGTTGTGAAGTTGTCGCTAAACGAAAAATTTACAAGCGTGCAAGTAATGTAAACGCTTTTTGATAATAATAGCATTTACCATTATATACATATATATTTAAAAAAATACGATATATATCTCACATCAGGAAGCAAAGGTGTCGTATGAGCTGAGACTCTCCTGGTCGGCTGAGCGAGCACTCTCGTCGCGGGCATTTGTGATTTATTGCGATTATTGGGCAACTCCGACTGGGTATCGTTTTTAATTACCATTGAAGACGAAAGAAGAATTTCATTCTTGCGTAAACTAGAACCTGTCATACGAAATAAAATTGTGGAGTTGAAAATAGACAGAAATATTCAACAAAAATTGTTAAAATAGAAAATAAAAACCAATAAAAATACATCATATATGTTTAAAATTTACGTATAAAATATTGTATAATATATACATATTTTAATAATGTACTCCAATAATTTCAACACATTCCCTTTGAATTTAGGCAAGTAATTTACAATTCAATGAAACGGTTAACCGCAAATGTTAAAGTATTAATATTTGCTCAACAATATTTATTGCTCAAAAATAATTGAACGCTTTAGGCGTGCTCAGGTACCCCAGTACGAGTAATATGTTTTCGAAAATATTGCAGGATTACGGAGGGAACATGATTGAGCAATTGACATAGTAAATAACTGAAAATAAAAATCTTGCGTTACCGCAAAGATTATATTTTAAAAATAAGTATCAAATCATTAGTCCATGTTATATACTATATAGTTATTTAAATCATTTATGCATATAACATAGTTTCTGCTGCTGAGAACTTTTGGTTACCCTTTCTCATCCCAGCTTAGAATAACTTCTTTATCAGGAAATGTTTATTCTCTTACCATTACAAGTTGTATGATCACGACCATTGTTAAGGATCACAGCGTCGGAATCTGAGCCAGTTCTTTGCTTCTTGCGCCGAAGACTCGGTCGAGATATGCGCCAG
Organism: Papilio slateri; assembly: GCA_018246275.1. Taxonomy (NCBI): domain Eukaryota; kingdom Metazoa; phylum Arthropoda; class Insecta; order Lepidoptera; family Papilionidae; genus Papilio; species Papilio slateri. Next base: position 4,174 of record DWTW01000784.1, on the reverse strand, counting down.
CTGTATCCTCGCTGCACCCTACATTTATCATCGCCATTCGCTGTTGGTGCAGTAACAGCGAGACTTCTGCAATACATTTCATACATACATTTCAATTCGTTTTCATTACTACATATAAAGTAATGATACTCAATGCTATCATTATCTGTACAGAGATTAAATAAAATTATTAAAAATTTAATTGATGAATTGACGTAATAATGATTTACCAAGATGTATTAAATATCCCTGTATCGAAATTAAGAATTGCCATAATGTTAATTAACATGGAAATTTTCTACTATTTTAGTAGAGACTACAGGTAGAGTATATAATACTTATATATATAATCTCTATCAATGATGTGTTTGTTTTTACAGAAGCAAATAGATTAATATTAATGACGATCTGTTGTCCGAGGTCTGTCGGGTAAATCTCAATATTGCCCGAAAAAATACAGCCTATGCTTCTTTCGGAGAAATGATTAAATAAAATAAAATCTGCAAAGTACTTTCAGAGTTTATTCATTACAAAACAAACCTTACCCCTGTACAATGTTACATAGTAGAGATAAATTAAATTAAAATTAGCTAGTTACAGGTTTATATTTATTTGCTACGTTGTTATCGGATTAATTATTATTATTTTTATATAAAGACATATAATGTATGTAGATAATCTAAACTTCTTACTTCTGTGAGCTAAGTAGACTGGATTTATCGCTAACGTTGAGGCAGTTGTCTTCTTTTGCAATAGTTACTTGCAGATTCTTCTCCGGTAGCGTTGGAGATGGCATCGATCTTGGCGTGGTGGGAGATGTTGCTCCCGGGGTCGTCGACCTCGTAGGAGGAGGACCCAAGGATAATGGTGGTGGCGCCAGAGTCATGGGAGGCAGGCGAGCTTTCTCAGTGCCCAGTTGAGCGGCAGCCGAATGCAACGTTAGCGTGTAACTGTTCGGTGGCTTCAATAAGCCGGGTATACTTGCACACTGCAATCAAAACAAACATGAGAACGAAGCTTAGTATTATAACATATATTGTTTTATAATCTTTATCAGCTAATTCATTTAAAATATATCTACAGCAAAGAACTACTAGTTCGTATATAATCCAAATGAGTAGTAGATGCCGTTTAATAAACAACAGAAACCATTGTCGATGGTCGTCCACAGTTGGACGTAGGCCATTGATCGCCGTTAATATTGGTCTCCTGCTACCCCCATCTATTGAACTCCCGCAACCTTGACTAGATCATCGGGCCACCTTGCGCGACGCCAACCTTTTTTACTACTTTTGGGCCCCATTGGACACCCGTTCTGCAGGCATTGTGTCCGGCACACTGCCATTTAAGTTTTGCAAATATGAAAATCTTTGCCATCGGCAATAACGTTTATAAATGTAGATATTCAATTTACACTGTTGTACTTACTGATGTTCGGTCAATAGAATCTAAGCTCGACAACATTGAAGATCTCTCCAGGCTCAACACCATATTGAAGTCCCGGAACGATGCGCCGGGTTCCAATGTCGTTGAGGGCGAGTCCTGTGGCGTAGCTGCCGTGTGTGTTATCATCGGTACCACTGTAGTATTCTCTGTTGTTGCGGTGTTGTTTGCTAACATCTTTGATTCCTATGAATACATGCATATTTAATACAAACAATATATTATTCTTAAAGATAAAAAGTAACAAGGCAAATTTATGTTGTGATAGTGAGTGACAGTGTTGGTACGACACTTTCTAGACGTAACTAGTAATAAAGAAATTAACAGCAATTTACCTTCTGTAAGTTGCATTTATTGGACTGTGCGCAATCCTTGCACAACGTGGGATGGTGTGTTGAAGATCTGGTTTTACGTCTCGACTTCATTGCCTTTTCTTTGTGACCATTGACATCGTCCTTTGCCTTTCTAACGTCATCAGCGGAACGCCAAAAGTTTTTTATTTCATTCTTAAAAATTAAATAATGACATTAACATCAGATACGAAATGAAAGAGAATTGTAAAAATCAAACCTAAATGATTCAATATATTGGCAATATGGCAAATAAGAAAAAAAAATACTAATTTTTGGCACTACTTTTTCACCTGGGAAAAACTGTCGCTAGAATGGGACCCTGAATTAGAATCGTCATATTGTATTTCGTTGTGGTCTGAAAAACATTCGCTAGACAATTTTGACTTCGCTAATTCTCGTTGCTCCCGCTCCCTTCTTTCGTTGCGCTAAAAGTTTTACAATTGTTATTGTTATAAAGTTTTAAAAGGTGAAATTTAAGAATATTTTATTTAAAAGGTTGATGAAAGTACAACTGTATTAATTCTATAATTTTTTACTAGTTCATTTTTAAAATTTGCCAAAGTTTTAGATTTAGGAATTTCAACAATGTATTAAAAATTATTTACAAAATGTCGGAGGAATATGTCATTTATTCAATTATAAATTATTTTTTTTATATTTTTGATGTATTTAGATTGTCATAAGTCTATTTTTTTAACTTGAAAAAAAAATTGTGCACAAAAACCGTAGTATTGTTGCATTTTACTTACTTCGGAACTAAAACCTTCGACTAAAATGGCTACAAGCAAGTTAAATAGAACATAATTCCCAAAGGTCATTAAAGCTACAAAATACAACGCCGCCCAGTGACTTGTCTTTTCCATGCCGTTGAATAATACAACATTCCAATCTTCTTGTGTCAGGACCTGAGAAATGATTTCACATGTAAGCATTTCATCTACTCGCACAGACTATACTACCACAACATTCATTTTAAAAACTTTATCTTTTTCATAATTTATCAAAATAAGCAGGGTGTGCTGTCAAATATCTTCGTGTTTTATAATCTGTGCTGTGTTGTTCGTTAAAAGGTGTTAATTTTTTACTGTTATAAAGAAAGAAAAAAAGTAATTTTGTGATTTCAATAGTGTTAGTGTTAGCCAGTGTCGTGTAAATATGGTATAGTGTAAGAAAAATATACACTGTAATGAAAAAGAACACAGACGGCGACTTGGAGTACACAAGCAAAAAGCACTTTTCTACAACTACTCGCTAAACAGGCAAGATGCACAAACTGCAGGACGCTCGATTTAATGCGGTCATAAAGACAAAAAAAAAATACATATCCAACGATGCTTCTCGACAGTTACTAGTATTTACAAACGTTATCATTACCTTAAAGTTTCAAAAAGTACAATTTATATACATAAAGTCTTAATAATGAATACTTAACTAACACGAGAAACACGCAGTAATTTAGAAGCACAATCGAAGGGATTGCAAATTAACCGACTCTTTGGTGCCTCGTCTAACATTTATATTGAAACTCACCTGGAATACGGTGACGGTCGCCCAGAGGATGTTATTAAAGTGTTTTCTGTCGCACTCACACTTGGGATGGTGCGATACGATCTCGGGGCAAGTGCAATCGCGCTCGGTGCCATTGTCTTCGATGTACTTGCAAAACTTACCACCGAATAGATACATGCCGAGTATACTGCACGGTGCGGGCCCGATGAAAAAATGAAAACAAAACAAACTGCTATGCGCATACGTCGCGACCGAAACGACCACACGATGTTTGTTACGTACTCGACGTTAACACTGCGAGCGGTAGGGAATTCTTCACATTTTTCTTCCATATACTAAATATGACTAATGTTACGCATGGTCATTAATGAATAGTTTAGTGAAATAAAATGTGATTTAAACAATACAATCAATTAGTAATTTAAAGTGTAAAACTTGAAGTATATATTTGAGTGGCTTCCAACTGTGGAGCATCGCAGAGCAAAAGTGCGTGATTTCTCAAACAACTGTAAAACTATTCGACTATTAAATTGTTAAGTTGTTTTTTCTTTGTTCGTGAAATCTAACATTTCAAAGCTAAATTAGTTAAGCAATGTTATCGCCACTGGTACGCTACCACCAACGGATTTGTTAATGATGTATATTATTTAAATTATTTAACAGTTTCATATAATTATTTTATTATTTAATGCATTTTCCCCTTATTATTAAAACATAATGATAATTTATACTTTTATTATTCCATAACAGTGAAATGCAAAAAATAATTTTAGAAGAGAAAAAGTAGGCAAAAGAAAAGTGCAAAAAAATCATTGAAAAATTCAAATCAGTAAGTACCAGAAATAGTATTGAAATTAATGTCATTTGATATACTAAGTTTATTATGCGAT
>DWTW01000783.1:0-14615 GCA_018246275.1 Papilio slateri | reverse complement strand
CTGTAACACTGTTTATAAAGCATTGAATAAAGAGCAAAAAAGCGGAAGGGAGATATTTGACAACCTTATATGTATAGATAAACTCACGCCCGATGATCAAAGGTGTAGGCAGAGATAATGGATTTCCATTTGACACGGTCCTGTCATACCCTCTCTCGCTTCTTCTACACTATTCCTACGACTTATACATACTTCGGAATAATATCTGACAGGAAACCCTCTGTGGGTTTATAAGAAAAGCCTCACGTAATGATGATTTAGAGTTGAACGTATAATTCCATATAACGTTGAAGAGCAACATAATTAGCGGAGTAAAATATTGTGTAACATTTAACTTCGTGCAAACGTCGCTTCCCAACAGTTCGTTAATTAAAGTGGGGCGAGCGCCAAATGTTTGCACGCGCACAAATCTCTGACACTTCGCTTCGCCACGGATTCGAATACTAATGTTAAAGCTTTACGATAGTAAAGTCGACTTTTCTAACATTTCATTGTTACAAGGTAACCGCGTATAAAAAGAAAATAAATGACACACAAAACCGAATAATATTTGCGTATGGGAAATGATTGGAATAAGTTGCCAGCGACAGTGTTTCCGTCCAATTATGACGTGGGTGCCGTGCCTTCAAAAGAAGAGTGAATAGGTCGATGATAAACTAGTGCGTACCATCTTTCGGCCACGTCACCACTTAACATTAGGTAGGATTGTGGTCAAGCGCTAGTTTATTCATTATAATAAAATAACCATGTGGTCTACACAAATAGGTAAACATTTATTACAGACATAGTCCTTCTTTTATAAATTATTTTTATAAAAATCATTTTTTTTTGTTAAATGTTTAATGCCAATTAACATAAAAACTTAACGAATACACTTAAATCTTTTTCAAGATTCAGCCCTTCTATTGGTGGAAACGATAAAAAACCCATACAGTATTTTTTTAAGTTTCTCCTATTAAGGCAGACGGGCAGACGGGGCAAGGGATTTTGTTTTATAATATGAAGATAAGGTCGATGTTTCCGAGACGGTAAAGCTACACGTGTACAAGTCCAATATAGAACTCCAATACTTTATTTTGCATAAGAATTTCTAATGATAAAGAAGTAATGCACACGTAAAAATACACGACCTAACAAAAAACCCCTGATACATGAACAACAACAAAAGAACGAGTAAACACACAGCTTGAGGGGACCTCACATGTCATTAAAATCCACAAGTATGCAGGTTTCGTTGAAGATATATTTTTAACGCCGAGAGCATTGTAAAACACGGGGAACAATTAAGAAACTACGAGTATGATACCTCTCGCAATACAAAACTACAAATTCTCTGCTATAAATAAATAAATGAGCCCTTTCGCCCTTAACCAAGAGATGTAGGCGAAGTATGTCACCAATCTGGTCGGTATACGTTTCGCCTAGGAGGACCCTACCAACACAGCCACTCACTTTTGCAGCATAAATTTCTCTTCTCAAGCTTTTTTCATTCATCCTTTCAACATGCCCGAACCACCGAAGCATGCCTTTTTCAATTCTAGTCACAACGTCCTCTTACAAGCTATACTTTCTTCCTTATGCTATTTCTAATCCTATCATTCATAGTCACGCCTAGTAACGTCTGTTATAACTTCTATGCAATAGCAATAAAGCCATTTTATAGTAGAGAGGAGGGGAGTAGATAACAAAAAAGAGAGGAGAAAGAGAGAAGGAGAAGGGAATGAGACCTACAACATCAGTTATTAGTCAAAACATATAAGTATAAATATATACGTATACACCGCACCGCACCCAAATTTCTTCTTATTCCTTCTTTCTTAACACCTTTATTAAGACAAGCTGTGGACTAGTGTATGAAATAACACGACCAGAAGACGGAAGAGATGGGTAGGAAAAAGAATATCTTTGCAACACGAATAAGACGCCTATATAGATAAATTCAATAATAAAAACCGTATCTAAATACAAATATTGAATCAAATCTCTAGAACTGTTTCCAAGCTAACCGAAATACATTCAATATATTCGAAATATATACAAGGATTGCTCGCTTTTAATTATAAGATAATTATTGTATCTTCAGAGCTTTAAAACAAATATCGGAAACTTTTAATAACGGGGCTATTTTTAAAATTCCAAGATTCAAGTTAATATCGTTCGTACGACAGTTAAAATAATAACTATAACAGCTAAGCAATAACATTTAGACAGTATGCTCGGTCTGCGACGGACGGTATCGGGACGCTTTATAAAAACCATTCGTTAAGTATAAAAATTTTAACGAGCAAAAAATACCACGTAATGCGATCTTTATTATTTCTAAGCGATGCCAACCTTTAACAAAACCGTCGATTATTTTATAGAGAATTACTATTACTGGATTAAAGGCGTCGCAACTACCTTAAAAACCCTAATGAGTTTTTAAAGGTAAAAATGTTGTTCGGTGTGTCGGTTTTAGATTGAGGTGATGAATGTTTACATTCAAGCCAGTAATATTTCCAACACGTGTTACTTGAAAAGTAAGCGTAGTTAAGTGATTAATGAGTGTTTCAAATTTAAAGTAAACGTAACAGTACTGACCGCGTAGTCGATTTCAATGAGGACTATAACTCAACAGATGATATCCTCAGCACTGACTTGTATAATTTTTTACCGGGCAAGCGGTTCACCTCAAGGCAAATGACCATCGATACTCATCAACATCCGCAACAACAATAAATCACCATGTATTGCCAACCTTACGCACGTAGTCAGTGAGGTCGTAATACTTCTTTTTCTGAGCCAACCCATTTGTGCATCGGCTGACATTATTAGATGGCTATTAGCTTGCTGGAGACATCCCTTCTTAGATAAAGTTAAATCTCAAATTTGAGAGAAGCGGTAAGGTTTAAAATGAGGAGTAAATCATGGAATTTGATTAAGGAATACGGAAGATCTCGCCGACCGACAGAAAAAGAGCCTAGAGAAATAATACATTGCCTTAATAATAATGCCTTAGAATTAATTTACGGTGAGTTAAGAATTTTAGTTATATTATAGAAATTTGTTATAAATTTAGTATTAATTTCTAGGTGGGTTGGACTTGGCTCGATTGCCTTCATTGAAGCACCTTGAAATATATGCAATTTTTCGATTTGTTGTATAAGTCAGGATATACTTTTTCGGCCTATTCTCATACCTACCACATACATAAAAAATCGTAAGTGCCGTTGCGGAGGAGTGCGACTACAAACACCAGACACGTGATTTCTGTGTATATAGATTAAACTGTAATAATGTTTCTGTAAACACGATCAAGCAGTTTAACAAAATTAAGGTCACCGTCTACTTATGTCATATTAATATCGAATAAGGTCAGTGCCAGAGAAGCGCTCGCGGACGTCTGTCAACTTAATAACTGCTGGACTATATTGATTGATGGTACTATAATACGGCACGAAACTTGACGCTCGACCTATTATAAAGAGTATAGAACGGGTCCGCCCAGAAGCTCAATTTCCGAATTATGGTCCATACATATGAATATTCCACACCAGAAGCAACCAGAATAGTTGTAATTTCAGTACTGATAAGTAACATTTGTCTGAGGGCATCCCTTATAGCCCGAATTATTGACACTGTTTATGCTTTAATCCATACATACTACAACATAGACCCTATACTATGTCTCCCACTGTAAAAGTTAGCTTATAACCCAGATATCGAAAACCTGAATCTCACTTAAAATCCAATGTTAAATATGTATTCACAAATCAAATTTGTGTTTATAGTCTTAACATTGATAAAGGTAATAAGGAAAGGATAGAAAGAGGAAAAGGGAGAGGATTGATAGGGGAGGGTATGCATAGGAAAAGGAAATATACCTTTTTTTCTGTTGGAAATATCCCTCCTCTGTCTATTAAAACTAGGAAACGCATCTGCAGCTCATTAGCTTGTTGCCTACGAGGTAGCGGTCACTTAATATCAGGTGAAACGCTTGCTCGTTTGTCAACTTCTACAATAAAAAAAGATTAAATCTGACAAAGGCACAGTACACACAAACAAATACATTCCCAAAACTAGTATTAACCAATACAATAATTCAATTTCCAGCATTATCTTTTTCAGATTTCCAGAGTTTTCCATTTACCATTAATCCTCTTGTGCCGAGGCAAATAAAATATCGAATGAAATTCCTTTTAATCATTTTCAATGGCTTCGTCGGCAAAAATAATTTTATCGTGTTTAAATCTTAACGAAAATATAAAGTTCGTGGAAATGATTTCACTGAAGTTTCATTTACCTTAATATAAATAAAATTTTAATTACTCGTTCCCGGTTTTATACGAATATATTTCAAATTAAAAATACAATATATTACCTATATACCTTTATGTTTTTTCTTACGTACTTCTGTTCAGTTAAACGTACATTTGCACTACAGTAAGTCAATGGGAATCCCCAACAATGCAGCAAGAATCCAATACAGAGGGTATTATATATCTTTGCTAGTACTAAGCCTTGACCACAATCTCACACTCTAAGAATCGTGTCATTGAGAACAACGCTTTACAGTGTAGTACAAATTTTAAGATATTCTTTTCATAGCCGCTCTTTATAGAGCTGGTATGTCGTTAAATTTAAACGTTAGGTTAGTTTCTGCTTGTCGTTCGCTGAATGCGATAACTGAAAGCCAATCTCCTTCCTATTCCCACCTTCTTTTATAACCAACCCCCTACGTAAAGGTTTTTTTGTTGAAATATTAGCAGATTATTAATATAACTTTCTAATATTTCTTTTAACCATTCCAACTAAGCTTTTTGTAAAGCTTGTGCTAGGATATTGTTCACGACAATAATCGAATAGCTGATTCGAACCCATGATTAACCATTAGGCTATTGGCGTTTTAACCTACAGAAAGGTTGGAAAAGGTTTGTGGACGTCTACGGGAAGAAGTAGTCGCTTAATGAAATATTTATTCTTTTGCCACCTTCCTCCATAAAAAGACATACCCTAATCGACGGAATCCTCAAGCAATCACTCAATCATTAACAAAAATCAATAACTTCTGCCTATCTTTTTTATTCACAGAAGTAGTTGGGTGATATATAATATGTATAAAATACTTTGGCATCATTGGTCCAAAGTCCTTTAATATAATTAACCTTTTTATCGCAATACTGAAGGCGTTTTATGGAAACAGTCCATACTCATGAAAATTTTAATAAGCCAAAAAACATTTAAAAGGCAATTCTTATTAAGTTTAGAAGACGCGGAAGCTTAGTGTATGGTACAAGTTTATTATTACCGTGAACAAAACAACGGTATTTTCATTTAACTTGTGGTTAAATAAGTTAAACAGTTTGAAGCCCAATTCGCTGTTGGGCAATATAATAGCATAGTTCAGGAAGAGTGGTGGGTATTTGCCGTCTTAGTCCTCCTCAAGCACCTTGAAATTAATCACCCCAATAAATACATATACAAACAACTAATACATTTTTAGGACGTCATATGAACGTGTGAGTCTCATGTATCTAGAGCATAAACGTTGATCTCGGTTGAATTTACGGCCCAAAGACGTTGACGTCTGACACTCTAAACGCAAGACTACGTCCATATAGCTTATTCTATTACAGTAGGTACAGACATAGTATGTTATGACAAGAAAAAAATAATGTACGTCTAACAAACAGTAATAAAAGTTGGAGTAAAGCACAAAAACAGCGCAGGTGTATTTTTTTAGTACAAAATTCAATATAATCTCCCTGCTAAGTGCAAAGTGAAAAAAGTGTTTTGAACATTTAATGGAACATTTAACGACTTCCTTTTATATTGCAGCCCGAGGAAAATTTGCTAAACAAAGAGCTTTCAAAGAATGTTAAACACAATGCCTTTGATAGCAGAGAACAGGCAAATTTTTAAATTTATATAAAGAATAACAAAGGCCGAAATGAATATGTCTAATACAACATGCATAATGTGCGACCTAGTACTAACATTAATAAAGGAGATTCCACAAAATTTAAGAGAATAAATGAATGAAAAAATACAAAGCCTAAATTAAAATCATATTTTATCGATAACCTCACTAACCTAAATAGTAAAATAATTATATAACGTAATTGGCAATCCGTAATTTCTGTCTACCCTTCTGGGTTACGGAGGTGAGAGCATATTTATTTATTTATTTAACATAACGTACGTGTTTTGTTTCTGCAAATTGCACCTTCAGCAAAATATCTAAAAATATCAGCAAGTATTATAGTAACAAATGTTTGTTATAATTCGTATCTATTGAAATTAAATACAATACCACCATAAACTACTGAAAATGTGCAGGGTGCAAGCAAACCAAGTCTAAGTTTATGGACCCTAAGAGGAAAAAATGTTATCTGGATTAGTATTAAAAAGAAATAAATAAAAAATCAAACTCAATATTTTTACCACACAAGTTTATCTGATCTCAGTTCTTGCACCCCATATACATCATCGTTGGTTAAATCGTCCCAGAATTTATATTATATTATATTTATACTTCAGAACTGGTTCAGTCAATTTGAAAAGATTACGAACAAGATATTACAAGTAAATGCTAACATATAAAATCAGTATAAACTTCGATCTTCTATCGAACTTTTTCTATTTTCTTAGCAAGATTTGGCAATATTTTAAGTAATCCGTGCACTCGTGTATTTATACTGACAAAGCTGCATTTGCACCGGACAAAAGGAAAAGCTGTTCTGATACAATTAAACTGTCGACGTCGGGCGAGCCTCGCCAGGACGCCGGTCCTACTCTAGCCACAACTTAATGCAATTAATTATAAACCTACAAAACCGGCTCATAATGAATCTTAATCACAGTGTTTTACAACGAGTTTCGCAGTAGACAATATTTTTACCAAAAGCGTAACAACAGCTCAACCTTTTAGCTCTTGTATCTCTCAGCTTAATTATGTACTCCCAATACATTACCAGATCTCCGTGGCTATTCATAGAAGAGGCCTACGTCTTGATTATGATGGATAGAAGATTTACGTTCTCCTTATTACGGACATCAATCAACATTCTAAAAACCTTAAAACGCCTACGACTTCGTCTACAGATAGTGTGCGTCCACATCACGTTGACCTTTTAAACCTAATTTAACTATACGACAATCTCATTACAAGATTATTTTTAATCCCGGAAACAAAGGCAATATGAACGGCGTCAAACTCTCTGTATACGAAATAATAAAAAGCAAAAGAATCGATCGAAACGACCACAAACAATATAGGCCACCTTATCTTAAAGCAACAAACAAAACCAGTCAAAAATTATGATTCGTGCGGGGATGATAAAATAAAGTGCATATAATAGAAACAGCTCTACAGGGCTGCAACTAAATTGATAATGTAATTATAGTCCACCTCAGAATATCACTCAGCCCTCAGACAAGCACGCGAGCTTTAATGAAGGCTCGAACGCTCACCCACTGTGTACACAACACAAAACCGGTAATTGAAATTTACCTTCATTGGAAACTCTTCAAGTAGAAGTTGTGAAAATGAAACTACACAGAATAATTTTACTGCAATGAATATAACCATGCACTTACGTTGTATTTTTATTAATAAATATAAGGAAACTGTTTATTACGTACACACCTATTCATCAGCTTTCAGTTCGACATAGGCTTCGACAAAGAGATTTAGATGTAACCAATGTAATGTGGAGGTCATACTAGTTACTACCGTTTTTAATCTTGCAGATGAGACAGTGGCAGATAAACGTAGTTAAAAGAAATCTTTGAGTAATTACAAGAATCCATTCTTACGAATGTTTTATAAACTGAATTTGTATCTGTAATACTTTCAAAAATTTCTCAACACTTCAAAATTATTTCGCTTTCGTAACTTTTAAGGCAACCGAAGAAGACGAACAACTGTTTCAGAAGTAAGGTAGCAAGAATTCGCCCTCATAAATATTCAAGCCGATTGAGAGAAAGGAAATCGGGGAATTCGAAGTGTACACGAAACAACCGTTCGTTTAAGGAGCCATAGAAAGTACCTAAAGGTAGGGAAGGTAGCATTTCCGACGGTTCCATAACCATCGGAAATGGTACTTTAGATACCTTCCCATGTCTCCTCAATGAGAAGTCATTAATTTGTACTATTTGGTGTTTTATTCTTTTTATAGATTTCCTTTTCAGAAATTGACCGAAAGAGAACCTTTTTATTATATTCATGGCATAATGCTCTTGTAAGCATTAATGTAAGTAAAAAGGAATGTTCTTACATGAATACGGACGCGGCCAATTATGCTTAAGCACCCCTTGCTTTTCATAAAATGCTGCATTAGGATCACTGGCAAGGTTCGGACAGAGTCACTAAGCTCGCCTAAGGAAAATGGTATAACAACGCAAGATCAGCATGATATCGCGATTAACATCCAAACTTATTGTAAAGTAAAGTCTGAACCATTAAGTTTTATCCGATATATGTCTACGAATGCATCTTCTAATAATACAGCGTATTTTCACTCCAGCCATAAAATACAAAAAGCGTTTAAATAAGAAAAAAAAACAAAGATGTTAATAATTTATCAAAAAGGATTTCAAGCGAGTAAATAGGGCCCAATGTATATGGTATTCACGCCATCGACTTGTATCACGTCTATAATATACGCTCAATAGAGCTGGTTAGACATGTAAAGCGAATTAGTGTACAAATTTGAGAATAGTCAACTCACGCTGCAACGCGCAGGTCGCTGACACCGTCAACAGTTATTCGAGTGTACACTGCAACCACATCACGTGATCAACTAAATACGGACGACGCTGAATGAAAGTCGATTGGTGATCACTTGCATAAATTATTTTTAAATAGTTAAATTTACAGGGCATCTTTTTTATGTTTTATTACGTTATTAATGATCACCTTTTCTGTAAAGATTAAAATGAATATTGGACAGTAAGTTAGTTTTTAGTCCCACCGAACCTCTCTCTAGGGCCCGTGGCATGGATGGCTAAAGATAACTGATCCATGTTGATCTGTTGCGAAACCTTCTGCTTAGGTCCTTATAAATGATACCGGATTTGAAGGCGGGCGAGTTCTTTGGCCGTTTGACCTGACTACATAGAATTACCTAGCGTAGGGCTCCCGTTAAGGATTCTTGGGCTGCTATTCAGGGCGCGTTTATCATTCCGACTCTTAATGCACGAACGACTTGCTTGCTTTTTTCTTACTTTGTTTCTGTAATTTTTATTATCGCTATTACAAGTAACAAGAATTTACTTTTTTTTGTCTGTTAAGGTTACTGTAATAGACTTTGATATAATTAAAAATAAGATTTTAAAGAGGAATTTAACCACGGAAAACAGAAAAATAGCACATTTACGTATCTCGGATCACTACGACGTTAGTTCGGATCAGTACTCATTCACCACATCATCAGTCAGAGGGTGTTCACTGCTGGAGCCAGGCATTCTCCAAGGATCGTCACAAATAATGGTTCCATGCCGTTCTCGTACAGTGGACTCCTGCAACCTTGACGTCGGGCCATCTTGTGGAAGACTTGACCGCGCTGCGTTTAGTAACACGCCGTGAATCAATTAAACTTCGAAAACCCAGCAGGTGAATTTACAAGTAAAGTAATTAAGAGAAGACATTAATACGGCTTTAATCAAACAATTAAAATGCCCAAAACTCGGCAGGCTGCGAAGGACGCGGCCGCTGACAAACACTTCCACCCTTTCTGGGCGCACCCCACGCCCTAAACAATACCCGGATGTGGTTTTCCGATGGCGAGTTTTACAACTTTTTTTTCCTTTAACAATTATGAAAATATATTTACTGTCTGTTACAGTTTATTAATTATTTTATAGCACTTTAAATCTATTGAAATAAGTTAGTTACAGTGAATTTTGCGGATTAATACCAAAATATTTTTTTCTTACTGCCATTTTCCCTCTTTAGGTCAGTAGTAGTCCTTACTGTATAAGGTTTTGGCTACAGTTTTTTTTATGGCCCGCCGGCTGTCTGACGCCAACCCCCCTCGGGTAAATATATGAAATATTAGTAGATTACCGAAATCATTTACTAATATTTTTTTAACCATTTCAACCAAGCTTAAACTTTGTTGGACATGGTTCACAATAGGCGAATGACGGTTTCGAACCTACGACCATGTTGTGCATGTTTCGCAGTCCTTAACCATTAGGCTATCGGCGCATGTTTGAATAAATATTAAGATTATTACTTAGGATACACTAACCTATAAAAATCGTTAGTTATTTTTTAGTGCTTGCGGGTAAAAAAATATTTTCGTATTTAAGAACCCGCAATACAAATCTCATCCACACAAGCTAGCTGAAAATCGATCCCAAGACCCTAGAACCGTAAATCGAACCCCCTAATCTAAACTTTCACAGCTATCGAACAGTGGTGAAACAGCCCACAAGCGGTTATGCAACACAAAGAGTTCGCTAGGTTCTATTACATAAAACTTGATTGAGTTATTCAGGTTTACCTCGCAATATCAATAAACCCTTCGAGCATGCATTGAACGACCTACGTCAGATAGTTAGAAAAATCATTAATTATTATAATAAAAAGTAGTAATAAATTAACTATCAACTATTTCATAACATCTAAAATTTTGTTTAAATATCATAAAGAAATATTACGTATGTTTAAATTAATAACACGCTGATCCTGACCATATAACCGTAGTGGAGAGGGCTCGAAATGAGCTGGGACCATGCAAAAACATCCGTAAATAATCTAGATGAGGAAAAAGCAAGAGATGTCATGGTAAAGCGAAAAGAAGTTTGAAGAAATTTCTTCATGTGACAATAATTTAAGAATATAAACTCAAGGAATTCGACGATTATGGACCTATTAAGAATTCAATACTACATTAACAATTGCATTGAATTAAACTAATTTTAGGGACTGTCCTTTTCTAACTGAAAAGGACAGTCCCTAAAATTAGTTTAATTCATAATTATTTTTGTTCCGAATCAATAAATATTAATTGAAAAGAACGGTACCTCGACAGCAGCAATGTCATTGGGACGCCAGACACCTCAGTCTCCCTCGTGACCTTGAGTGTTGTAACGTACTCGAAACGTCGGCAATATAAATAGTGATAATAACCGCGATAAAATCCGTAAAACTAATTTAATTTAATATGTAGCGTTCGCGTTAATATGCAAAATCATTATGTAAACCATTGCAGTCAACACCAAGTTACATTAAACTGTATATTAAGCTCTTGGCAATAAAGAAAATTAAATATGTGAGACTCAATCGCAACAGTTAACCTTTGTAGAAAGTAATGTCAGTCAACAAGTACGATAGATATAAATAAAAGTACAGAACCACTCCGCCTACGGCGACGTGTTGTGTGACCCGTTGCAGTGAGAAACGGCAATCTGCAGAGTATTACTACATGTGTGACAAAAAAAAACATAAATAATCGATACATGCCGTACATGTACTTTATAAATATAGCGATGAAAACCTAGCAGAGTAATTAATGACCTAAAGTTTTTTTGTTTGTTGAATTGATCAATCCAAAAATTTCATTGATGCATATTTAATCACATACTTTGTTATATTTACTTACAATACTAATGTACAAAGCGAAATGAGATGAAACAATGTCACAAGAAGAAACATAATTTCTCTCTCTCTCTCTCTCTTTCACACACACACACACACACATCTCCGATGATGGCATCACTAGGTACGATACCCTTCGAAGAAAAACAAAAATCAGTAAGTTTACATACATCCAAAACAACATAGCTAACCATGAGTTCACATTGTTGAAAACATCACATAAACATGTTATTATATCTCTCTTTCTCTATAAAAAAACTGAGATAACAACATGTTTTCTGTGAAGTTTTCGGCAGTGTGAACTCACGGTAAGCATGCGTTGTCAGCCTTTATGTTGGAAGAAGATGAGAAAGGAATGCGGCACCTGGACGGTGAAAATACCTCAATTTAACGCCAGTATTCCATACCTAGTTCTATGTACATAGATAGCGCCTATAATTGGCCGTGTAGGCATATTATGTTTACAATTTTTTGAACACGTGATAATTATACAGTACAACAAAATGAAGCAAAACAATTGTACCGACACGATTCGCGAGTGATGACGACACATCACGACTGCGATGACATCATCTCTCAAACGCCTTTCGAAAAGCATACAACCACTTAGACCACTTAAATATATTGTCTAAAGGCTCATCGCCGGTGCCGTTTGCCTATTTTTTATTGGCGCGGTGAACTTTAACATTTGTACCGGACATCCTTGACCGCTCGTTTGCCTCTATGAGTGATTCCACGAAATTCCATTAGAGTTATTATAAAGAACACTAGTCAAATCACATAAGTATGCAGTAATTCGTACTAAAAGTTAGTATCTGATATCAAATTACTTGGTTAATATTTAAGCATACTCTATTATTACAGAATTGTCAAAATGTATTATGCGTTGTACCGTGATTTTTGACATATTTTTTTAAGATCTTTAGAGTAATTGTTATTAATATTACAATTTTCACTTTATCGATTCGGATATATCGATCGGACTTCATCGATTTCGCAAGTGAAAACATTTTCACTGAAAAATTTGATTGTGTTCATTCATTCATTTTTTCATCGCTAATAAAACATATATTTATATAGTATATGTTTTATTAACGATTCAAAAATAAATTAATGAATGAACACTTAATATCAGGTAATACATATCGTTTGCCACCTTATTCAATTAAAATAATCGTCATAATGGATTACATCTAAAATGAACTCATAGCCTAAAGTTAACAACCAAAGCGTGTGTAATGATTTTAATATTAAAAAAAAAAATTCTCGGTTCCGCTTGATCTCAGGGTTAAAACAAGTGAGGGTAATACAACTAAAAACATATGAACATTTCAAGAGACCGCATAACAACACACGCGGGCGAGGTGATAAAAGTGAAAGAGAACATAACGAAACCGCGCAATGGTTCGCAAACAATACACGAGCCCGCGCAGATAGCAATCACAATTTAATTATATATCTAATATACCTTCATTTATTTTAATAAGCCGGTGTCGAAATAATTAGGTGGAGAAGAGGGGCGCGGTGAGGAGGTACGGGCGGGGAAGGGGGACAGCCTTGCTAGCACCTTCCTGCTTCTTCTATGGATGATATTTAATTATTAATTCAACATCTTAATATGCGTACAAATAATTTATTTATAGTTACGAGCGGGTGAGCGAGAGAGACGATGATAATAATAACCTGTTTCGCAAAACAAAAGACTGCGAAATTTAGTCACGAGCAAAATATACTACAGCATTTTCATTACCAGAATTAAACTTATACCTATTTCGACTCGATAGCATACACGAGGACAGCAATATTTATAAAAACCCAAAACCATCATGGCTGTAGATGGCAGAAGTTAGAGAAATTAGTGGGAGTGGAGCAAAATTGAAATCCATATCCTGGTGGACCTGGTGCTTTGTATTTAAAAAATGCGCGAATTAAATAAACCCTTGGTACTGCAATTCTAATGACCGCATCTCTTATTTTTATAAAAACGGGATCTGTTATGGCGGTAGGTAGATAAAACGTGTTTAGAAGAAGAAAGAAAGAAGAAGAATCAATTATAAAAAAAAAAATATTACTTTTACTTTAAACAAATAA
Source organism: Papilio slateri (assembly GCA_018246275.1). NCBI lineage: Eukaryota > Metazoa > Arthropoda > Insecta > Lepidoptera > Papilionidae > Papilio > Papilio slateri. Next base: position 937 of record DWTW01000783.1, on the reverse strand, counting down.
CTTAATAACAATTCTGATATTACAAAGCTTCAATATCATAACAACTGATACTTTTTTTTATTAATAGGGAAATTACATGTTTTTAATACTTGCATATTTTTGTAATTTATACTTTATACCAAATTTTGAGTGCCACTCAAACAAAATGAATAAATCATACTCAAAATAAATATATTCAAAGTGAAAACAAACACAATTTATGTAGGTACCTCAAAAACAGCTAGTGGTGTTTTTAAAAATAACAAAAAAAAATTGCAACGTAAGGTCGTTCAACTTCGGACAAGAGTCAAAGAATTACAGGTTACAAGCCCGATGACTGTTATTTATGTATTAAAACACAAACTCATCATCGTAATTACGGCGTGTCTGGGCATGTCGGCTGGGAATGAAAAAGAGGCTAAATTAATATGTAAGCTTACCCTGTAATATAAAAATCCCTTGACGCGTGATCCTTTCAATTGCTGGGGAGTAGGAATTATCTTTTTTTTAATATAAATATATGTTAGTATCCTTAAAATGTCTTATCACTACGTCTCCTATATCATTTCAATTGGAATTTTTAGCTGAAAATATTTAAAAAAATACTAAAAATATCGTTATATCGCATACGCTGCGGAAATCATTGACAATAGAGCAAAGTTATGCACTACAATTTCATCAATATCTACAAAAAAGTTCGCGATACCATGTGTCTAATTATTACAACATGTGTTTAACTATTACAGTTATGTCACAATAACTACTTTTTTTATGTTAACGACTTCGCACGGGTATTTAACAAAAATTAGGCCGGGGCGGGCCGGTAGTTTATATATAATATAATTTATAATAAAAAGTAAAGTCTATTAATTCCAGATAATTCGCTTTATAACAGTGATTATTAATTACAAAATTATTAATTACAAACTGATCACAATCGGTTCAGTAGTTTCAGAGG
>DWTW01000782.1:0-14616 GCA_018246275.1 Papilio slateri | reverse complement strand
TGAATGAGGTGCCGGTGAGGTTCGGTAAATTACGTTATTTAAGATTTAAAAATACAGCATCAGTTCTCACAAGCCTCACATTTAATGAAATGGTAGCGTGAAGTACGACCAAATTGTCACGACCAAATTTCGTTCAGCCGTTTCTTTAACGACGTTATAGACGATTCATTGCAGACTTAGGAGCCAAGGTAATGAAATCTTTTTCGTTTAAATTGAGAAAAATAGAAGAAACAAATCACATTGCGTTCCCTTCGGTGTCTCCAGATTAGGCGAATAAACCTGTCTTTCAATCCAGGCAATACAAGTTATATTAAAATCCTAAAACCCGGCTTTATTGAAATAATAAAGAAATCTCATACTGTCTCACCACAGGTAAATGTTGAATTGTTTGATTCTACTGGGCACATTAAACGAAAATTTAAAAGTAATCTAAAAGGCCAAGTTCAAATTCATATTTATCGTTACTTTCTGCACCATCACGGTCTCCTATCTGCAGGGGGACATCGGAAGCGCTTTTCCATCCGATCGCGCGCGATTATCCAGTCCGACACAGACTTGACTTTAACAGTTCAGTTCTTTGTTGTGTAATGATGTATGCATAATTCTGTAATCGCTCGACATTTTTTCTTGTAATTTTTTCACTTCAATTCATGCTTTATCCAATGCTACGGGTTTTAGCTTCTATAAAGTCCTTTCTTATATTACTAGGAGGTTACAAATTTTACCGTAGCAGCGATCTGACACAGCAAAATGTGAAGGTGATATTCACAGCAGAGATTTTGAATTTTGATCTGAATGAAGCAGATGTTGATTTGATGGTAATTGATCCGTCTAACAATGAATTTATATGTTAAGTTTTAGTATATTAAGTGGTCACCGTGGCCCACGAACGTTGGCAACACCGGAGAAAGTGCAGATGAGTTATCGCCCATTTAGGAAGAAATATGCTCTTTTTTCTATGGATCGTCGCGTTAGTTTAGAAATATCGCTGGGGACTTCATCACTTTACACAAGGTAGTTGTTCGAGGTAGTAATTTACGTAGAGCCGCGCGGTAGTGAAGTGTCAATAAACAAAAGTGTGAAGTATCAAGATGGTGTTGATGGAATTTTGAAGGTCTGATTTTATTAACTAAGATATTAAGAACGATTTTGGAGTAGCAATGACTTAAAATAATTTTATCTGATATTGTATAGTTTAGAAGGTGGCTAGATGTAGGACGGTGAGACGTGGTTAACATTTGAGAGCAATCAGTGGCGCTGGGCGTTTATTCGTTTTGCTGGCGAGGCTCTTATCAAAGGCGTGTACCGGCCTTAACCGCTGATAGTGTGTGGAGAACAAAAAACATCGAACCGCAGCGTGGCTAATGGAGGACAGCGATGTTATGGAGTGGATTTAAATGTTAAAAAAATTAATATTATCTTATCCTTGACATTCAAGGTTATAAACCACAATTTATTTTAAGAAGAGTTAACAAGAACGTTTTGTAAGGGCTAAGTAACAGTAGGAGAGCCAAGCAACGCCTTTTGTCGGCTAGGATCGATCGAAGAAGTCTCATTTTTGCTAGTTATATAGCTGTAAATTATCTTGTTGCTTGGGTTGAAAATATTAATAGATAGCGGTGATCTCTTGATATCAGGGGAATATCGATATTAAAGGCACATTTACTTACTGCTGCAACATACAGATTATTTTTAAATACTACATTAGTTTTATTTTCTATCAGTGGTAGAGCCCGCAACAACATGTGTGAAATACCACGACCTCAGAGAAGACAAGAGTGAAGTAGAAATATTTCTGAATTTCGGACGATGAGTGAGGTTCCGGAGGCCTATTCCTAGTCCTTTTCCCATTTCTATCCTTTTCTAATATGAAAGATAAAAATATGGGAATGGGATTTGACAGACAAGAAAACTTATCCTTTTTTTGTTTATTTCTCTTATTAACGTTAACTTAACGTTACCTACGTTCACTATATATCGGCTTGCTCATTTTATACCTTCTACTATAAAATAATACAATTTTTAAAGCGACTCTTAGTTACTGCGCCTAAAATACATAAATAAATATGAAGAAATGGCTGAAAAAAATCTTTAATGTTGGTTAGGTTTGGCCCCAATGGACCGGATATAGGATACATTATACATACATTTGGTTCATTACGGCCTCGGCACTTTAACAAAATTACAGAACATGATATTATAGATTATAAAATAATCTATTTATATTTGTTCATATATTATATTTATAGTAATTTCTAGTATCAACAAACTCCACAGCTCTCAGCATCACGCTGTTCTCGTCCGGAGTGACGGGCGACCTTGTGCGCGGACGGGGCTGTGCAATAAGTAATCGGTGTTGCAAGAATATAGTATATGCATATATGTATGTCGTCCATGTGTTACAGTAACTCCACTGTTGATCTAAAGCCTGCTCTAATGGTTACTACTTGATGTCGTCAAGTGGCATTAATGCTAGAAATCTCATCTTACTCGTGATAAATGACAATGTGATTAAAAAAAATGGCCTGCAGTCGTACAAAGACTGTTTTCATAGCTAAGAAAAATATAGAAATCTGCATGACTCTAAACCCTACGAACTCTCCAGTAAAATTAAACTAACAATATATTATTGTGATAAAGTCCAAGAGTTTAATCCAAACGTTCAAACAAATATTGCACATACGAGAGGTGCACTTACAATGAAATATTCAAATTTACCCTTGTAGACAATACTCCGGACAATTTCGAGTCAATTTCGAGACAATCATATAATTTTGAATTTAATTTAGACACTGTGATCATCAGGTGATCTGATTTTCAAACTGTTGCTGGACTGATTTGTTCAATGACTGTCATACATAGTTATTTAATAAATTAAATAAGAACTTTTATAAATTTCTTGTTGAGCTTTCGTGTGTATCATCCCGGAACGTGCGAGCTTAAAAGCTTTCCTGCGGAGCGCCGCGTGCGCGTGTGTTTTAGTTTATTTTGGTGATCGGGCGCCGCCTGCCCGCGCTATGCCAGTCAATAATACAGACACTTTATATATATAACTACGTCTATATAAAACTATTTTGCAACGAAAAGCAAAGCTCACTGACCTAACGGTCATACATGGCAGTAAATTTGTGATTTCGTTTTTCTTTTAAATGAATAAACTATCGCTTAACCACAAGTCCACGGTGTGGTGAGTTGCATGGTGTGCCTATAACATCTCTGAATGTTCAGAACGCTATTGCGCCATGAGCATTCGTTTCATCGCTTATATGTTGATAATTTACTTTATAGACGAAGATGGCAAACGAGCAAGCGGGTGTACCGATATTAAGCGACCGCTACCAATAGGCATCTGCAACAAGCCAGTGAGTTGCAGCTGCGTTGCCTACCTTTAATGGACAGAGGGTATAAAAATAAAAAAGAATATTTCCCACCCATCCTCTCCCCCGTCAAAATCTCTTCTCCTTCCCATTCTTCCCTTATTAGAAAAGGAGAGGAAGGAGAAAAGGACTAAAATTAGGTCTCCGGCACCTCACTCATCGGACGAAACGCAGAAATAATTCTACTTCACGCCTGTCTTCTGTGACGTCGTGGTATTTCACCGGTCGAGTCGGCCCATTCGTGCAACGGATATTGTTGTTGCGGGCTGTACCACTGCTTATCTGTCTTTATATCGTAAAAAAGAAAGAAAAGAAAAAATAATAGATGCTATTTCAACGTTACTTGTTAAACGCATTCACGAAGGAAGTATTTGTTTTCAGCAAGCATTGTAAGTATACGGACATGTTCCGTTCAGTATACCGAAACACATCGCATGACCCCAACTGAATTAGCCAGTGTTAAGGCCGGCGCAGTTGTAAGGCGATACCGGCGGACCTCTCGTGTTTCCGAGTCCGCATCTAGTGGTTAAAATAAACTTGGTTCGAAACAGCACGGAATGAATTAATCATGGAATATGTTTAACAATCGCATCACGGAATATTTACTCGATGTTTAACTGAAAAAAAAGGATTTTAGCAGCACTTATAAATAGCCTAGTTTCGCTTGTTTGAATCATTGTTCTTATAATTTTATGGGAAGACTACAGAAGGCTATATATTTTACAATTATTGCATATGATCATTTCAAATTAAGTACCTACTCAATTTAACTTTGGCATTGTTATATCCTAAGTTATTGTATATTTTTCTAATCAGTTAAGTTGCATCTTAACTATGATAGATAGAAATATGAAATATAATAAATATGATGCCGTCTACTGATTTAAATTCACACTTTTTTTAACCCTAACGAGGTAGACAGGCAGAAAACACCCTAATATGTTGCTTCCGCCATTCACGAAATACAAATTTAAGATTTTTAAGATTGCAGGGAATCGAAATACCGTTACTGTGAGATTATAAGTAGCATAGTTAAATAGTAAGCTGTGACACCTATTTATATTAATACACTTATTCAATTGAACCACATTATTTTTTTTAATACAGTAATAGTTCATTTCATATAATTTTTTATACCGCAACACTTAAAAAAAACTATAGTATCCTGTTCGCTATTAAATGAATCATCGAATTCGTTGAAAACTTCACCAATAGGACGTTATTATTTTACTAACGCGTCTTTTAATGCAAAGTAGACAAGAATAAGTGTTTCAGCTTGCAGCAGGATTTGTTGCACGAATACGTCTACACGACCGGGGAAATACCACGACCTCACTGAACACCGGCATGGAGAAGTATTACTTGTGATGAGTTTGATGTCACGGGCCCCTTCCCCTTCCCCTCTTCTTTTCTAGAGTAAATATACTCACGGTCGTTATAACACCTCCAACTTAATAGTTGGCTTAATAGCCAGCGATTCTATGACTTAACCACATTACAACCCAAAACCTTTCAACTATAGGATGTAATCAACAATGTTAATTAACGACAATAACAAGGTCAAGTATGGTATCATAGCAATCTGTACGCAATAAATAAATGGAAATTGTAAAGTAATCGAATGGTGAGAGTAAAATCGATTACGATAATCTTTAATCGATTCGGCACTCAATAAGGCCGACGAATCGATTGAGACACGGTGAACACAATCGCGTTTTCGACCGTACGTTTCGATAATATTGTATTAAATTATTTTTCTTTTATTTACAAACCAAATCCATGGAGTAGAGTTAAACCGAAGTCTGAAGAAGATTCCACGGTGAAACATTCTTTTCATTTCACTGCAAACTGCTGTACCCAGCACCCCGTAATTCTCCCATCAATGGGAAAACGTTACTAGTCAGAATTTTTAAATACATATGTTAAATTCTACAGGATCCGGGAGTTTTATAGCTTCGATTTAAAATGCCAGTGCATTTTTAATCGAAGTTATAAGATTAAAACTATAAGATTTTAAAACGGTAAGTGAAATAAGAGCACAAATAAATTTGAGTTTAGTACGGTCCAATCACAGCCAACGTGCGGACGCACTGATTTTTTGTGACTGTATTTGATATTGTGAGCCTTAAAAATATGAATAAAAAGTTCAGTTTTTAAGGGCCCACGATAATTAAATGTTACGTCGCTCTCACTCTCGCATTTATCAAGGAGCGTCAGGTCTTATGTTAATTACGAATTAGTGGAAACTAAACCATAACAGATAGGAATAAGCTTGGTTACTACAAAACGTTTTTGTATTTCTGTATACATATCAATAATGAAAGAAAGCAAAGTGATTTCATCCCTTTTCTTGCGTTGTTCTTGTATTAGTCGCTGATTTTTTTTGAATCTAGTGTATTTCTGATGGAAGTTTTATAGCTGGAGGAGGAAATAGAAATGGGATCAAAGTTCTCTCATAGCTCACGGTATTGTACGGCTGTATTCGTGGGGAAATATCCTGTACAAGAGATACATTTTGATTGGCTTATCTTATCCCTTATGAATGCTGCAAGCTTCCGATAACGTCACACCGGCATGCATGTCTAAAATTCAAAAAAGATTACGTCGTGGGAGGCTAAGGAAATAGTATCGCTTCGTTGTTCATTTTAGAAAGATAGGCGCACGCGGCGACGTGATTCCATTGGAGTGTCATGTTATTGTACGCATGTTGTAGTCGAGTTGAAGCGGTCTCGTTCCACGAATATTTAATTTATGATCGTTAGCGCCAAAAAAAGGGCAAACGGGTCGTAATAATTTATTTCAATTATTTAAATGTGATCAAGTATTGCACTAATATGGAACAAAAACCAAATAGTTTGCTATTTGGTTGCGTAAGCAACTCTCATATTAAAACGGAGTTCAGATTGTACAGTTAGGGGCAAAAGTATAACAAGACATAAATATTATGTACGGCCTCTAGGTAGAATAAGTGATTCAAATATTTTACCGGTTCAAATCATCGTCTAACTTTAAAGGGGAAAAGTCTCTTCAGTCTTAGAATTATATGGATAAATTGCATGTTGAATTCAGAACTTATTATTAAATAAAGAAAGAAGAAAAATTTAAATGAAATATAAAAATTTTTTTTTTGTTTACATGTGACATGTTTGAAATATTACGTTAAAGAAAACGAAATCCTCTCAAAGTAATGGTAATGATATCGGACTCATAATATTATACGAACTTAACTTTAAAAGATTCATTAGTTAAAGTTTACAATTCAAATAAAAAAATGAAACAAAAACGAAAAAAATTTTTTTAAGTTTTTTTTTCGTATTTGTTACTTTTGTTAGCGACTATACGTTTTCTCGAAAACAAAATGTAATAACGAAAAAATTAATCGCGCTGTGGCGCAAGGGCAACGCTCCACTGCCCCCGTGGCGCAACCAGATGTGCTTTCACAACTCATTTTGCTCTAAGCGTTATAAAGGTCCCTATTCACTTGACTCTGTATTGTATATTAAATATTGAACCTCACTAGATGTTATTCAACAATACTTTTCAATGATAAGAGCATTACCTTCTTGATCCCCATCATTATCATTGCCACAAGTAACAAAACAGTGTTTAAAAAAACATTTATTACATCATAATATTACCTATGACACTACGGGGGGGGGAGGGGGAATAAGAATCTAATGACACTTCACTCTTCAAAATCGGTCAAGCCGTTAATGCTACAGGTCGCAATGGAACGGACATAGTACATACATAAAAAACAGTCTGCCAAGTCAGTCATATAAAAAAACCGGCCGTCGGTAGGCGTAGAATCGCCACAAAGATCTGTTCTCGTCTTCGGATAGTTTTTCTATGCACACTCATGGTAGGAGAATTATAGTCTATCCAAATGCAAAACATCTATAATACCTTGTATAATGGATAAACTTTCGTGTTTTTAAACTTGAAACCTTTTTAAGTGTAGTAAAGATTTTTGTGTTTAAATTACTGCTCCAAATAAGAAACTTACAAAACTTTGTGACTGCGGTGCTTGGAACGGAGAAACACCAAGCGTAACCTGCACTTGTTTAAGATACAGAAACCATTGAGTAACATAAAGGTAACATGTATCGGCGAAACTATCGGTTATTATAACAAATATAGTCTGTTTTGTTAGGTAAACCCTGCCCCGGAAACAATCACACGTGTCGGGTCACGCGACCGCATGTTGCTGTCGCCTTGACCGAGGCCTTCCGCGCTGCAGGTATACCTCTGCGGCAATCATCAATCAAAAAATCCGTGGGCACAACACGCGATAGAAATTAAACCTCCTAAAAAATAAAGAATAAAAGAGATTCGTTGTGAGAGGAAAAGGAGACAAAGACCTCTCCTCCCTTCCTGATATTTCTTACGAGGGTAAGAAATATCAGAAAACTAAATTTATAAAAAATATTGTATATCAATTCAATATTTACACTGTCATTATTTTGTTGGTATTCATAATATATATATAAACTGGCTACGCCTCGCGATGTCACTCGCCCGGTACACGTCCCTCGCCCGGTACACGTCCCTCGCCCGGTACACATCCCTCGCCCGGGTTCAGTCTTCTTGCTTAGTGTTATTCTTCTTTCTGCTCAGTTCCCAAGGGTCGTACCGTAATGTTAAATAACCATTTTTTAATAATTGGGTTTTCATATGCGAAAAGAAATTTACAAATCCGATTGATGGTACCTGTGATTAGCGCGTTCCAAACAAACTTTTCAGTTTTATTATTATACATTAGTATAAATATTGTCTAAAGCAACGCTTTAGCGCCAATAGCATAATAGTTAAGGGTACGGACTGCGAAACATGCACTATGGCCGTGGGTTCGAATCCGCCATTCAACTGTTGTCGTGAGCCATGTCCAACCAAGTTTAAGCTTGGTTGGAAGGGTTTAAAGAAATATTAGTAAATTATTTTGATAATTTATGAATACTCCATATATGTGCCCGAGGAGGGTTGGCGTCGGGCAGGCGGCCGGCTGTAAAAACTGTAGCCAAAACCTATACAGTATAGACTACGGTTATACCGTACTGACCCCACATAACGTGGGAGAAGGGCAGGAATGATGATTGTGTAAAGCGACGCATGCACGAAACAATCTTATGCCATAGTTTTTAATTGAGACTAAATGTAGGTCACTCTCTTTTGCTCTAGATACGTTATATCTTTCATCTCTCTCACGTAACGAAATATACAAACGTGACGCGTCCTTGAAATTTCACTTTCGATTCTCGTTCCAATAATCGAATCGCCGTCTGAGAAGCTTTTTTTTTTTAATTTACGACGAACCATCGGCGAGATAATATTTGATTGTTTGTTCCAGATAAACTCAAAAACTACTAAAAATTCTTTCACCAATAGAAAGCTCTTCTGCGAGTGAGTAACTTAGCCGTTATTTTGTTTTTTTATTTGCCTATCTACCCCAGCGAAGCTTTAATGGATCACCAGTAATATAATATGTTCGTGTGGATAGTGTAAAGAAAAGGAAATAACAACAGGTTGATAGTTAATATATATAAACAAACATATAAAACATTTGTCTGTATATGTATGATAACATATATTATACATATTCTGATAGCTGAAACAAAAACTATACGACACAATAATTATATGATATAGCTTTTGACACGTGTATATCTAAAAAAACAAATGATTCATATTGATTTCTTTTAACCAATAACGCCAACATACGAGTAGAACAACATAATATATATATATATTAGACGATAAAACTTTTAAACGATGCATCTAGGGGCAACCCCGTAATGATTGACACATGCATTTTATGACTATCTATAAAGAAGAAGGAATACAATAAAATAAAATTATTCAAGTGTCTTGAAAATGTGTTTCGAGTAATGTTTCAATAACAATAAGGTATTACACATGGTCACGTATGTATATTCAGTTATATTGAACTTTAAATGTTTCAAACCATCCACAATCTTGATGGTTGGCATTCCACTAACGTGCGGTTTTCGCGCAATTTCCTGCGTCGCACAACTGCGTTCTCTAATGATCTGTCCCCAACGATGTTTCCAAACCAATACGACTTAGGATCCATCAAGAAGGGAGCGTACTCTTTCCTCAAAGGTCGGCAGCGCATCTGCAGGTCCTCTTGTGTTGTAGATGTTCATCGGCATCGATGATCACTTAATACTAGGCGACCCGCAGCTCTTTGCTCCCATATGATGTATACCTCGCAATAAGCAAGCGTGTAACACAGAGTTCATGAATAAGATTCCTCAAGTCTTCATAATAAATAATTGCTTGCCTAATTCGAATTCTTCTAAGCTATTTATACCTTTGCTAATATAATAAAATGGAAAAACTTGTATGTTTGTACCCGCTGAAACTGATCGGACGAGATGGCGTGCCAGCGTAAGGACAAAAGTCATGGATGGAGATCACGACACTCAGACATGAGGAGCACGACTGAGGAAACGTACGATATGCGGAAGAAGCATAGTAATCAGTTATCAATTGCGCTCACAAATAATTTGTTGGCGATAGAGAAAGGGCCGAGGGTAGATAAATTGATAATCTTTTCATCGTTTGTCACAACGGATCGTTTATCAACGTGTGATTTGAAAAACAATACAAAAATAATCATGTAAAAACAAGATAAAAATTTAAATATAATTAATTAATTTTACTTAACAGATAATATCAAAATATAAGCTGTGACGTTAATGTATCTTCAAATCTAACATACAGTTGAAAAATATTTATCGAAGTCCGGATACTGTTGATTTTTTTTATCGTAGTCCAGGAAAAACATAAAGGGCTTTCAAACGTATGAAAATAAGGCTAGCTAAAAAAACCTTATTAAAATTAATATGTAGGTATATTTAATAATATTTGACCCGAATTTCGATCATCCACGATACACCCGTCGCAGACCCCTGGATAAAAATAGAATAAACCGGTATTAATAGTATAAATACTGATGTCAAATGCGTTCTGAATTCTCATAAAATGATTTTTTTTCGAAAGATTTCTATGATAACGACGGTAACCAAGTGACTAAACCTTTTTTTTTTCAATCTTAAAGTTATGGATACAAGTCTTGTACGATAATTCTCAGTTAGATTTCATTTTACGTATGTTTACTTAGAAAAATCGGTAGCTAACATATTGAGTCTGAAACGATAAGTTCGTTTATTACCAAATAGGCTTTCTTGATAATTTTTATATTTTATTGCCGTATAATATTTGTATTTAAGACTCTGATTAAAGCTGTGTTATCGTAATTGCACGTATCAATTAATATCATGATATCGTTAGGCTTGTATTATTACGCGTGCACCTTGACTTAGTGCGAGATAAAATGCTTCAATAGAAAATGCATATATAGCAATATGACAATACAAAAGTTGAATAATTTCTATTTATTATATACTAGCGGCCCGCTCCGGCTTCGCACGGGAAATTAACAAAATTTTTAAAAATTTATAAATGATATCGCCTATGTTCATCAGGGATAATGTAGGATTCTAATGGTGAAAGAATTTTTCAAATCGGTCCAGTAGTTTCAGAATCTATTCAATTCAAACAAACAATCAAATCTTTCCTCTTTATAATATTAGTGTAGATTTTATTTTAGTGCAGTTGAGGAGTTTCAGAAATTTTCTAAATAAAGTTCACTTACATTTTTTTAACCATTTTGAGGTTAGGTTTGTGCAACGAGTTAGTTCATGATAACAGTTATATGCTTCGTGATAACAATTTTCTTGAAGGAACTGTGCGGGTTCCAAACGTAAGTAGTGTGAACCAAGGTGATCGCACATTGCTTGGAGAACAGACTGCGAATGGGGCAGAAAGGGTCTAGGTCTAGACCTTCCTCGAGACGGACTGCCTATCTAGTTTAGGTTTTGGAGGTGTGAACATTAACAAGTGTGCTGTAATGAATGTTGGAAGACTGACCTGACAGAATACAGAACTCGAAGTAGAAGTATTTAACCTTCTGCTTTCTGATAAGTGAATTGGCGCAGGCAATCTTCTTACTATTGTCTCCGCATCCAACTTGCTCTCAACAAACCTGATTCAGGTTGTTAGGGATAATAATAACTAATTATAGGTCTTAAATTAATCTAACTTTAATATATAGCGTATAGGCCTAATTGTAGTCCTCTTCCTATCCATTTTCCAAGTAAAGGATGGGAAGGGGAAGAGGATTGGACGGGGAGGGGATCGATAGGAAAAGGATATATCCTTTTTTCTGTTTATTCCCTTCTCCGTCCATTAATTTAAGTTTGGGAATACATCTGCCACTTATTCATAGACATCGTTGCAGATGTCTATGGGTAGCGGTCGGTTAACATTAGGTGAACCGCCTGCTCGTCTGCCACCTGCTTCCATAAAAAAATATGTATTGTATTTGCAGGTGCTGCACTTTTTCAATACGCCGCCCGACGTATCGGACGAGCAGCTGCTGCAGGTCTTCCAGGACTACGACGTGGCGCCCCCGCACACCATCTCCAAGTTCCCGCTCAAGAGTGAGAGGTCAGTAAGGATTTGTCTTGTGCAAGATTAGAGCCTAAGTTACCTGTCACGTCCTTTAAGGACTATGTAGGCTTATTTAAAAAAAATCTAACCAATTTTATTGTATTTATTTATTCATTAATAACAACATAAATTGTATTTGAATTTCAATTAAAATAAAAATGTCATGCTTATTATTATTAAAAAATAGTCATTATTCATTCAAATAGTCATTTAGTGAGTAATTTTTTTTTCCAAAATAAATGCCTTGACTCTGCTTACAAACGATTTTTTATAAAGAAGTCCTGCGGTAATTTAAAAAATATTAAGACAGCCTGGTAATGAACAGTTTGCTGAGTTGAATGGTTAACTTGAGCTGGACTACAACACACAGTCAGCAAGTTTAACAAAGGCGATTTTAACAGAGTTAAAAGGTTGTTAATTACTGGAGAGTACTAGGCTACTACCTAGTACTAGGAGACTACCTAGGCTATTAGTATGGACTCGTTATAAGATTTATCAAATACTAGTAATTAACATTATTTACACAATTTCCCACATTAGAATTTACAATATTCAAAAGTATTCTTATAAACGATGCAAACGTAGCATAAACCAGCAAATGTTACTGGCCGATTAAAAAAAAAGTACATACACAATATACGCTGCATAGAGCTCCATAAAAAGAAGAAAACAGACAGACTTACTCAATAAAAACAGACAGACATGAAACAGTCTCCCGCCAAAAAGTATTGAGTATATTTTTTTTCTAATAGCATTGTGTATAAAAACATAGGTTCCGTTATGAGACACAATGCGCAACGTAATCCGGTCACCCAAAGATTCATAGCATCGAATTAGCATACATTACTTACTTAACTGTTACTAACTAATGGCACAGCACATCTGTGCTTAAGTCATTAACCCCATTTAAAAATTAAACAACTAGCAACAATTACCTTCTAATGGATTTAATAGTTAAAATATGGCGATATTTTTTTTTAAATCGCTACCATCATCATCATATCGCATCAACTAATTGCCGTAATTACGACGATTGATTTGAAAAATATTATTATCAAATTGAATTATCAAGGTAAACTACCCTTATGTCTTTTGTTCCGATGAAAAAATAATATCGACTTTATAGTAGAAGGTGGCAAACGAGCAAGCGGTTCACCCGATATGAAGTGAACGCTACCCATAGGCATCTGCAACAAGCTAATTAGTTGCAGATGCGTTACCTACCTTTTAATGTATAAAAAGGGGATAAACAGAGGATACTTATCACCTTTTCCTGTCCATCACCTCCCCCGATGGGAAGGGGAAATCCTCTTTCCCTTCCCATGCTTTCGTTATTAGAAAAGGGTAGGAAAGCGAAAAGGACTAGGATTAGGCCTTTCTAGCCACCGGACTCTCAAACTCTTATGAGTCTTGATCTTGGCCAGTCACTTAATTGTGATCGGATTAGTCTTGCACCATTAAAAAACTTCGTCGTCCAAAAGTTAAAGCTCCGTCGCAATATACATTTTTGTATATAAGTACGTGCCTTATGAGTTAAATAAACAATATTATCTTGTGTATTTTTTATTTTTCCTCAGAGTCGTATCTTTTTCTTTTTTAATATAATTAATCAAATAAAAACAAAGATTAAAGTTTTAATTTGATAAATAATTTAAGTACACACAAGAAGGCTTTACTCGAAGCCTGAGGGTAGTAACTTATGTTTTTTTTGTCAATACACACACATCACAAAGAGGGAGATAACAACATGTTATATGTGATGTCTTCAGCAGTGTGAACTCACGGTAAGTAGAAGACTGTATTAAATGTGTACTAGTGAAATGCAGGCTATCGAATTATTGATGATAAAACTTTTTGTGATGAACTCAACTGAACTTATTTTTATTATTTGTGTATCAAAATTTTTATACATACGTCAGAAACTTGGCTCTATATTTTAGCGCAATAAAATAAATAAAATAAGAAATAAAAATGTACGTCTAAAGGTTAAGGCTATACAGTCGTGTCTATAAACTAAACTAATGATTACCTAATAAAAATCTTAGAATCATACATTCTTTGTAATCATTTGAACTTTTCATAATATTTCAGGGAGGTTGTTAAGTTAGAGCTTAGATAAGTTTTTAACTGACTTCAAAAGGAAGAGGTTTCTCAATTCGTCTGTATTTTTTTGTGTATTACCCCAGAACTCCGCTCCTGGTGAACCGATTTCGATGGTTCTTTTTTTAGTCGACAGGTAGTGTTTGTCGTGCCGTGCAATTTAGTTCTGATTTCTGATTGATTCTAGTTTCAATTCAGATCTGACCAGTAGTTTTTGAGTTATTCTTAATAATGCGATATTTGAAAACGTTGATTTTTACTTTCTTGGCTTACGTAGGCTAAACTATAGGACGTACATAAAAATGGTGTATGAAAGAATTGTAGACCACTAAAAATGCTAAATAAAAGTCAGCGATGGCATATCACTCACTCACTCACTTCTAGTCATCGTCTAGGAAATATAAATATATGAGAATGCCTACAGAAAACTATTTTACAAATGAACTTTAATAAGAAATAAACAAAATTTTTAACAAAAACAAACCGACTTCAAAAACAAAAAATGCACTAAAAAGTAAAAAATAATTTTACGCAATTAGAAATAAGAATACTTCTACGCAATTTAAAATAAGAATGATTTTACGCAATTAAAAATAAGAATAAT
>DWTW01000781.1:0-14618 GCA_018246275.1 Papilio slateri | reverse complement strand
CCTTCAGACCTCAAGTTCGCGCGTCCCTTTTTATTAAATTTCATTTGAAAAATGAAATGGTAGATAATGAATTTGATTCTTTTAGGAAGGATTTGTCTATTAATCTAGATTCAAGTGGACATTTATCAGACAGCCTTCGCGCTTGGTCTGCAATTTTATACCGCATTAGCTGATGCTGGTGCCGCTTATTTAGAATCTCGTATTAGTATCTTTTTCTAATAATTGCAGAAAAGGCCAATAAGTGGTGCCATTCCTTTTGATCCCAAGGGCGTATAACTTACCATCGGAAAAACGAATTGTTCCTGTCGATTATTTATAAAAAAATATTTGCTCTACGTTTAATTTTGGGCATCGCATAACTTGTCCGTACTGTCATTAAATTAGCCTAAGATTTTCCTAAGAGGTATTTATTAATTGTGTACCAACCTTTGACAGTTACAAGGTTGAAACACTGTACCAATTAACAAGCAATCTTTCAAACAAACTCGATCGGAATGCACCGCTATCCGGAGTCAGGTGCTAAATCTTAAATACTAAATCAAAATCAATTCATAAACATATTTTGTCGCGCGGGGCACGTTTACATGTCAATTTATGTTTAATTTATTGCCGCAATGCTCCTAGACTGATAACAACGACTTATGCAGACTAACTTAGCGATGCAAACTTATAATCGATTAAGATATTGCATGCTCTATCTCATTTTCCCTACTCTGCAGTAACACGTTCAAGTTCATAAATCATTGGCCTGTCCGAATGAGCCTCCGCCTTCGTGTCGACTAATAGAAAAACGGTATTAGGTATTTTGCTTCGATTTGCGTTGGAAAATCGACTTTATTACTTTATTCGATTTTTCTTTTTGCTACGTACAAAAGCCTATAACGTTGTTATCTTATATTTAATGCCAGATGCTGCTGTGCTGGGAAGCGTTTGTCATTATTTGAAGTACGTCACATATATAAGTACTTTTCTTAGTACATGATTTAAGGCAAATACTATAGATTCCATGTTTTTTTTTAACTCAACTTGGATCGTTCAGTGTCGATTCCTTCTCTTTTGTGATTTACTTTAAAAATCTTGAAACTAGTCGATTGTACCATATCAATTAAACTTAGAATTACAAATAAAGTGTAATAATATTCACATGTAACTCAAGAAAAAATTTAATTCACTCTTGATTTTCTTTCTCGGACTTTTTGTGCAGAAAAATATTTAATATACTCGATGGATCTCATCTCTCTTTTTTGAATATTTATGTCTATTGTTTCTAGTTCCACAATTTATTATTGTTATAATAAAAATGTTATTTAATTACTTATTGACGATCTAATAATAACGACGAGCTAATCTATTAATTCTATTGGCAATACATTCAGTGAGGTAATCATTAGAACGGATCTGGGGTATTTGTTCTAAATGATAAGCGGCGCATGCGCAGCGCGGGAAACATCTATCCACCTGATGAATATCCAACCTCTTTCCGGGTTTGATGTATGTTTTTTAGGGTTAACTTTTGAATACTATATACCTATATCTTACAGTATAAAGCTTGTCAGGAAATTAATAGTTTTGTTGTGGTGTTAAATACGAATTACCGGTGTATTTTTAATTTATTGAACGATCTCTAATTATTTCTTGACACCACCACTTGTCACGTGACGTCATTGAAGATGTATTCTCAGAGGGTAAAGCATACTAGTTTAGCAAATCTTTCCTCTATAGATACCCACATCGTAAAAGAACACAAACATTTACTTATGGAAATTATTTATGACCTTTCGTACATACATACGTATCAATTGGATTGTGCATGAAATAAAAGGTCATACAATTTGTTTAGTCTACTAAATATATCCTTTAAACTACGAACTACTAGGTGAAGATTAAGTTCAACGAAGGTAAACGTGTCGTAAAGGTGTCTACGGGTGGTTTCTTAATATCATAAGAACCGCTTGCTCGTTTGCCTCCTCCCGTAGAAAAAACCTACAAAATGTAGGACACGTAATTTCCGTAGAAAAAAACTACAAAATGTAGGTCACGTAATTTCAGCAAACGCGTCCTAAGCCAACAGTCACTAGATATCACAAAGATGTTTCTCTGCACCATTGGTTAATTCTAATCTTTTTTCTCTTTTACACACGACAGTCTTATAATTAGTGTTGTATATACTAGAAAAAAGATTCGTTAATGAATTTTTACGCTGGCAGGGTCGGTAGAGGCGGTGGGGGCGTTGCGAGGGCAGGCCAACGCACCTGCGGTAGCGGTCTACCGACGCCGCTCAAAATACGATATTAACGCGTCTTCTTTTTTTTAACCGCCGATAGCCGCAAGCTAAAGGTTACGACAGATGCGGATTTGTTAATGCTTTTAAAAATTTCTTCAAATACAAACATTGTACTAAAATTCAAGTAAATCTTGGTTGAGCGGTATGTGGGCCAACAACACTACTAGTACTATACACTTTGAGATATTTGACGATGTGCATCGTGTGCCCATTAATTTCAATAACACGACAATTGCAAAAGAAAGTCTTTTACTGCTGGACAATAGGCCTTTCCCCGGGCGCTAGGACAACTAAATTCTCGAATATATTCTTTTATAAAGCTTAAAAAGTTGCGTGAATATATAAAATCCCGCTTTGGGAGTACTAGTATAAATACATTTTAAAATCTTAAATTTTTACACCACTTAAAATTTATAAGGGTTTCGGCCTTTTTTAAATGTTGCCTGAATCATGAATTTCCAGAATGAATTTAAATATAAATTGGCCAGTTTAAGTCATCAAGCTCCCGAGTACGGACCTGTCTGACATCTTTCGGCATCTGGCCGGTCGGAGGCTGCGATCTCGCGATAGCCCGGGTCACTGTCCGCTGCACCGCCGGGGCTCGGCTCGCAGCGGCGTAGCTCATGTCACCAGAATTTTATCAAGCAAAATGGGATAGTATAAAAATATTTGGATTAAATTTATTTCTTATTTTAGACAAATTACTGTACATATAGGATTTCTGAGCATTAAGGGATATGAGCTCAAACCTAGGCTAGTGAACCGATGTATTGCATTTCTGTTATTCCGGTTTTTTATATTTAAAAGACACACTCCATAAAATTTTAAATATATGCTCAGTCCAAATATATGATTAAAAAAGTCCAATGAACCGTAGCGTTTACTAAGCCTGTCCACATTAAGTGATATCGTAATATATATAATTCTTCTGTATGTGTGTATATTTTAATGGGTTCCTGGATGATTTTAAAACGCATTTGGGCCCGGTAGGTAGCGCTACCATCGGGTGCCAGAAGAATTTTTATGACGAATAACAAAAAACGTAACCAGAATCCTGCTTGCGCAAGACAATGTTCATGCAGGACAACGTATGCTGGGTTCACTAGTATGAAGTATAGAGTTTGAATGTTGGAATAAATTAAAATCTGAATAATAAATATGTCTATTTTTTTTTTGAGATTTTATTTATTTTTATTTAAGTTGAAGTATTTAGTATCATAGAATTATTAACAATGTGCTAGTGTGGGCAAATCCTAGCCCTAGATTGTTGCGGATATTAATGGCTAGTGGTTGTCACAAAACATCAGTAGAGCGTTTGCTTGTTTGCCTCATTCTAAAGTAAAAATAGAATAAAATGTAAAATATAGTAAAAATTGGTCACCCTATATAGATCAGGTCGCACGTCAGCCTGTAGAAACTGGAGCGGGTGTTGTTTTGTAATGTATGATTACATTTCATTGAGGCTCGGCCACACGATATCAGCCGCATGCGACGGATGTGAGGAAAGCTAGGAACGGTATCCATTGATGCAGTTACAGAGTTCGTGACCCGGCTCGCATCGCCAATACAACGACACGACACGGATAGCGCCGGACAACGAATAAATCTTAATCGACGTCATTGCTCGGACTCTCACAGTTCTAGACTCGTTCCGTTTTGGTTCGTTACTTCTATTTAAAAACAAAAAATACACGAGTATAGGATGCAAGGTAAACTTGTGCAAAAAGTTTCTAGGGTCCCTTCAGGTGTGTACTAGAGTGTGTGTGTGTTTGAGGATGTCAAAAATAATCGTAATGGAACCGTTGGGTATTCTATTGTATTTCTGTACCTTCTAGATCTAAATTGCTCAAATTCCGACTCAGAGCTTATTACGAATAAGTAAGTAAAAGTAAAAAGTGAAATAATTAAACGCCAAATTGATATGTGACTTTATTTTATGAATATCGTACTTCTCTGGCTCTAGATCGGACTCAAAATATTACTTTAGCTTCGAAGTGTCAAGTTAGGCCTCTTGCAAAGAGGTCAGTTTAGTGGTGGAGCCACTTTACGGCCACCTCTTGCGACCTCTACGCAACTCTCAGAATCGTTGGTTGTATATTCTTGGACTTCGACATTGTAACCTGCAGATTACATCTTTGTTTATCGCTCGCCAGTGAAACGACCTAATTTACTATCACAATCGTAAAACCTTTTTTTTTTCTTTTTCGTCGTGACACTCGCAACTATTAAGAAAACTATTCACCGCAATACTACGAAATAAATAATGCGCATATGCACCAGTAACCAAGAGGAATTAGCAGAGTTTACGGGTTTCCATTCGGCACGATATTGGCTCATCTATATTGCTTCTACATCCATACAACCGCGCAAATATGTTCATTCAAGCATTCCGCTCGTCCGGTTCGTCTAGCTAGATCGACCCAAAAAAGCATGCTTATGACAATACAGTGAAGAATGAATAACAAATTGGTACAAATCTCTTTTGCTCTTGACTAGACAAAAGTAGAACGAGGTACGACTCGTTTATCCAGTTTTACCCCTTAAATTTTTGAACATTTATCGCTCAAGGCAGCTATGAGCTCAATTTATATCATATTCATTGCAATAGTTTCTTCACATAAATGTGTGTAAGATGTATAAGGTATTTCTAATCCGATATTAAGATTTATGATTGGTTAAAAGTCCATGATCTTTTCAGTTAGCCTATGAACCCATTAGCGTTCTTAAAGATAATTAACTAGATACAGACTTTATCTATACATTTTATCTAAGTAAATATTAATCACAGGAAATTAATTTAAAAGACGTAATAGTAAATTTATATGTGCAACAATCCATTTATAGTCTATATATAGTATATATAATCTGTGATCAATCGCACCGACGTCTCCCTAATCAAACATTTATAAACAAATTCGTGAAATCAACACATAAATGTTACAATTAATTTTGTTATGCAATACCAAACCCAAGAGAACCCCAAAGACCAGAGAACGGATGTGGCCGGTCAGAGGTACAAGGCTTTTAATTAACTGGTCCTGGTTTGTTTGGAAGCGAAAAGAATTGTGTGTGATTTATAACTGCTTGTTAAATTACTGATAAAATGTCTCTTTAAATTCGAAATCTTTTACTGTTATAAAATTATTATATATTAAATCAAATGTCTTGTATTTAGTAACATTCATTGAAGTAATATAACAAACGTATTTTAAATGGAGGTAAAGAAGACAAGATTTTAGAATATCTTGTGGAGCGCCATCGCCACTTTTAAGAATAGTATATTTCATTGACCTTGTAACATTTATCGTCAAATTTCAAAGTTGAATTAGGTCGAGTTCTTAATTTATTTAGCCATTTAATCGGTATATATTATTTAGTGCCACATATAAATCTATGGTTGGGACTATTATGTCACTAAAGTGTTAATAACATTTAGTACAAATGTTTCTTGCAAGTTATCATACACTGACTTCATTTTTTTTTAATAACCGGGCTGAAATTTATTGCATCTTGTTATTTTTTATAGATAACACATACTGGATTCGTATGTGATCTTAAATAAGTTGCAGAGCAAAGGCCATTCGCTCGAATCAAACCAATTATTTCTAAAGCAGTTTAATTAAGTTTTATTACACTCGTTACAATACTTGTAGCGCTGTAAATTAAGGAAGAAAGTCTAATTAGAGCGAAGTATTCGTATCAAATACGTACCGTAAATATAACGCTGCCTACAGACTTGCGATAGTTGGCATATTTAACCTCTTTCAAATTAGTTGTTACCTGATATATTATAGTCTGACGGTAATCTGTCCCGGATTATTCGAATTAGTCCAATATATTATCCATTCTTTGCAAGAGAGGCTTTGAAACCCAGACTAATCCCGCAAAATCAAATTTCCCGGATTTTGCAGGATTAGCCTGGGTTTCTTGACTAAGAAAAGCGACCTCATGATGGCAACACATTCTATGTTGTTGTAACTTAGCGACGTTACTAGGAGCGTGGATGCCATAAGGTGGCCTCGAAAGACTGTCAATTGAAAAATAACTGTCTATGTCTAGTGTGTGAGATGCCTTAACCGACGAACTGGTTTCACCTCGAACGCCGATATCAATCACCGAGCAACCCAGTTTAGGTATGCATTGACAGTCCACACCCACAAATAATAATTAGACGGATGGCGGGCCCAGAATGTCAAATGTCGCTTAAATGTCAAGACATAAAAAGTCAGCGTTAGTAAGACCACTTTAGTATCACTTGCTTCCGCTCTTTTTTCGGTCACAGAGACAATTCAATCTAGTTTGTTTGCCATGAACTTTTGGAATAGCGATATCACCGATATGTAAATTAATATACAATCCAAAAGAAATACATTTAATACATATAAAAATGAATAAAAGACAAGCATAGTTTGCGGAGGAAGAGCTATCTACCGGTTACTAGTACTAGATATCCCATTGCGGCGACTTGGTTAAAACTTTGTTCGGAAAAAGATAGATTTTCAGTAACTGTAAGATAAATTATAATTATTGAGTATTTTTAAGATACCCCTGTAGTTAAGAATCTTAGATCTCAACTGCTTGCCATTTTACGAAAATAGAAAACACATACGGGAAAGCCCACAACCGTAATGCAAGTTTTGACGTCTTCATTAAGAAATAAGAAAAAGAGGAAATGAGCATGACTATGCAATCTCTCATTTATAAATCTAGATGCTCTAAACTGTAAGGTGCCAACAGGAATAAGCAACGTGTTATTTTGCCACTGAAACCCGTTAAAATATTCTTACAGCGATGAATAAACAGAAGAAATTAATTACCTACGACAGCTTAATTGCTTTAATTGTAATGTATTATTAATATATTCTAAGCATTACGTACACAACCTTATTAAATATTCACATAATAATGCAACAAAACCGACAGTTGGCACTTCCTTATTTAACTAGTGCCGTAGGATTTTGCTACTTGAAATTTATTGCAATAATTTTCATAATAGTAATATTTAACCACGTGTCTTAAAAACATCGCAAATATTTGTTATAAAAAAATATTTATAGTTGAATGAACAGATTTCGTCCAAAGCCAAATCATCGAGAACAAGTCCTAAAATATATTTTGTAAGAGCCGAAAGAGCTATTTCCGAAGAATGTCGTTTCAACATTTTCAATAAATCACAACACACCAGAGTAAACAACAGACATCAGAGTGAAACAACCGTAATCAGATAAGCGATTACGGACGTACTCACAAGTGGAAGTAAGACAGTTCTGATATAGTTTTATGGCATCAAATAAAGGACCATTACAAGAGTATTACCCGCGGAGCGTGCGTCCACTACGGCGTCCGAGCAGGAAGTGACCGCGCGTCGATTTCTCCTTGCGCTGTGACGATAAATAACGCGGGTAGTTCTAATTCTGCGCGCCATATTTACGCGGCGAGTCGCGACAGACGCGTGGGCGACGCGCGACACGCCGCAGAGCAATCAAAACGCAATTGCAGTGAGATATTGTTTCAAGTCGTTTTACCACCTGTATTCATAGTGGATTTTAATGTTTAATTAATTAATCTTTATACGTTAAGTGTCCGGGAAATGTTGCCTTTATAAACATTGTATGGCATTAAAACTGTTAGGTACAGTGAAAGATGGAGCATTCAGTAAAATCTAATTTCCCAGTCATCGCCACCTATTTGAAAATTATAAACCTTTAATTTACTTATTTACCTACTTTTGCGTATTTTAAGTATTTTAAACTTTAAAAGAACCATAGTTTCGAGTATTTTTTTCTTGTCGCACAAATATATAATAGTTTCTTCATTACTGTATTACACTACCCGCTCATAAAATCTAAGCAAAGTCTATTGTACGTTGACAGCAATCGACAGCTTGTAGAGTCAAAAGCACCAAGCGTAGCGTGCTATTGACAAAATAAAATCAGAGATTGTCCTCTCTGCGTGTACCGTAGTCTGTGCAGGTCCCTCCTCGCCGGGAGACCTTTATCTAATAGACGGGGCCGGCTATTGTGGAATCAAGTGCTAAATTATGATCGAATCGTGTAAGATTTCATGAGAGGGTACATTTTGTGCCATAACTGAACTTTCGCTATGCGTTGAGTATCGATAAGGATCGCTCAAATAAACATTACAGTTTTGAAATTGAAAATCTTCAAGGATAGTTATATCACGTTGCTTACCAAGCGCTGTCGTGCAACTAAACTTTACACAAATAAACTGAGGTCGTGCTTATAGGATTAAATAAAATAATACGTACATACATAATGTTAACTGTAATATTTATTTGTGTTATTTACTTATAAGTTTGGACCTAGGCTGGTCAGAGGAGGCGAAAATGTGTACTTAAATTTTCCACGAGTGTTAGGGGTAATTCTCGGCACAAGCAATATTCTACAAGTTTAATAAAGATTCCCGATTAATTTATAATTTTTCATAAAAATTTACTTAATTATTTTACCTAATTAATTCATAGTTAGAAACAAGATAGCTACCGTACCGAACAAATATCAAACTGTCGTAGTACTACAGAAGCAGAAGTCTGGGTAACGTAGGCGTCGAAGCCTCTCTGATTTATTGCACGAACAATTGTGAATGAAATTAAAACTATACAGACACGAATTTATAATTTCTTTAATATAAAAATAGCTTTATTATGTCTTTTAATCAAAACGGAGAACACAGAAATAGCTGTCGCTATTCGCTTCTATCAACCTTTTTATGTCATTAATGCGAAAAGAGGAAGCCCATTGCGATATACCGAAAAAACAGGCCTGGAAACCTAAGCGAGCTCAAATCTTAGCAAGTGACTTTAAAGACTACTCAGCTAGAGAGAAATCAAAATCGTCTAAGCGTTGATTAATCATTGACAAGTTGATTGATAAAATACATTTACCGATTCTACAAATCAACATATGTTATATAATGCCAATGCCTTCATTAACGTAGCTTTTGACTGTTACTTTTATTGATGTTTTATACATTTATATGTCAAATAAATACAATTTATATGTTAATACAATTTAGAGTCGATAAAAATTAGATAAGGAGTTTAAGAATAGTGATTACTTACTGCAAAGATTTTGTTTTTTTATTAGCACATGAAGGGTTTCGCTTCTATTAATTTATCTATATATGTCCTTAGATAAAATAATACCCCAGAAACGGTCTGTATGTTTTTCCCCAAGGACACTTATAAAATAGTTAGTGTTCGATGGCGAACTAGAAATGAAAAGAAATACCGTTGAGATGAGAATCACCATGGCTCTATATCTTTCGCCATGTAGTGTACAAATATTAATACGAAAATTGAATGATTACCTTATGAGACATATCTACGTATAATTGAAGTCGCAGAGCACAGACGGGATGCTGGCTTTATTACTTTTTACTTAATCCAATACTAAACTGTAATATCATGAAGAAGAAGCATACATCTGCGTTTCATCTGATGAGTGAGGCCCAATTTTAGTATTTTTCCCCTTCCCATCTCTTTCTAATAAGGAAAGGATGGGAAGGGAAAATGGTTTGACATGGAAGAGGATGAATAGGAAAAGAAAATCTTTATTCTGTTTTTTCCCTTCTCTGCCCATTAAAGGTAGGCAATGCATCTGTAAAACATTAGCTTGTTGCAGAGTACTATGGATAACGATCACTTAATAGCAGGTGCTCGGTTGCCAGAATTATACTAATTTCGATAAATTAAGGTCTAAGGAATATTATTTTTCAATTTTCTGATATAAATATAATATAGCAACACTTACGCTAATTTAATCGAGGTCATTAAACACAAGCCTGCACACATCGCCCGTACCCGAGCTATCGCTTTGTTGAAGACAAATGGAATGCACGAGCGACTAGTCAGCGGCCAACAATGGACTGTAGGCGAACTGGATGGATTTGAAATATTTAGTGCCGCGTCCAATACCCGTCCAATACCGGATTACGAATTAGTCGATTGCTAATATATTGTTAAACAAACAATAAACCTGTCAATAGGTGTTAGAGCTGGCCTAAACTACACACTATCACAGACGAACTGCAATTGTAATGTATTTCAAATTGAAGCTATTGTGGGAAACCTTTCTCAGGTCTTTTGAGACGGTAATGGTAAATTGAAACCGGATCTAATCTTCACAAGGCTGTCAGCCTTAGAGACTTATCTTGCTGGATTTGAAACTTCTGTCCACCTCCTAGGTATGAAATTGAAATATCTTACTATTTTAATACACAAATTTATATACACATATATATTTGAAATCTATTTGGCATGCTCCGGCATTTTAGAGATATGCTCTTCGTTTACACGAAATATTTAGGAAATAAAAAGAAATCTCATATTTATAAAAATAGTTTATAAAATATTCTTAGCTCGAGGTTTCAAATTTAAGCTTGATTCCATAAAATCATGAACCCAATGAATGTTGTAACGCTGCCGTGCCTTGATTTTCTCTTCAGATGTGAAGATCACGTTATGAATGAGTATATGAGTTTATATAGTGATACAGTTGTAATGTGGGTAATAAATCCGCCCGAACCGACCTTCTAACCGATTTGTTTCTTAACAAATCGTTGTATCGAGCTACTTTACGATCGAACAGCTGACAAGTGACACGTCTCTCGGCATTTATGGTACTAATAATTTTAGCTCACCTCTCTATACTGTTTGGTCTCATTTACAAAGATTAAAATTGTCTATTCAAAAATCTACTCGAACAATACTTACTAGTTCGTTAATTAATGTTTAAGCAAGTACAAATACCATTAAAACAAGAACAAAGGCGGCAAACCTTATTAATTACATTTAAGAATTATATTTCTTGTTAAAAAGGTTTCTGGGAACGCATATTTATTTATAAAACTTAACGTTGGTTAAGATGTTTCGATGCATTTATTTAATTTACAACATATTTGCAGCTGTATAGTTTTAAAATCGCTACACAAAACAAACATAAATTGATGAAAACCATCATATCATATCAAGATCACGTCGTTATCCCGTGCACTGCGCGAGTATTGTGTTCTCAGTCTCGAAAATAAATTAATCTCTAATTGGCTCGATCCTATCGTCCGTTGCACAAGCACCATCAAAATGTCGACCCGATATAAAAATGTCACAGCCAATGACATTTAGGATCTTAATCCGCCGTCGACCGCCGACGACCGCCGGCGGGAAAGTGATCGGGTTTGACGCACAGACCTTCTCTACAACACTCCACTGGCCAATGTCGCCTCGCATGAAATGTTACGCTCACATCGACCCACAACTTGTCTGTCTGCGTGATCGCATATTTAATTATTATAATTGTTTTTTGTAAGAAAAAAATAATTAGTCCTAACAGGGTAGAGGGCGATTAATCAATAATCGATATACATTCGAGTTTTTTTTTATTATATAAAAAAATGTTTAACTTTGTCCTAAATATGACCAAAAATCATGCTATTACAATACACCGAAACTGACCATAAAACAGTTACAAATAATTTTTTTTTTAATATTATTAGCGATAAAAATAAAACACCTTAAAATATTATAAAATATAAAAAAATATAGAAAGAAATGGAGACAAAGAGAGTGTAGTATCTCAAAAGAAATAATTCCATTTCCATTTCCATCACAAAATTTCCATTAAAAATATATTTATTCAATATTTACACTGTCATTTGTTGGTGCTGGCCAGACGTCATACGTATATAACGTCTGACGTAACTACATTTACAACGTGCATGCAGATCTCTATTCATTGTATATCTTTGCATTGAGTATATACTTATGTATATAGAGTAATCTCTAGTTTGCTCCGCCAGTGTTGAATTTATATTCTCTCCCGTGTAACAAAATGCGTAAACGTGACGCGTTCTTGCAATTTCACTCTCGATTCTCGTCACACTAATTTTGCTTTTCCTGTACTCGTAATGAAAGGCGGCGGTGATGTATATCTTACTTTTTTAATCATTAAAGATATCAAATAACAACAAAAGCATACTGTAAGATATGTGCATAGGTACTGGTGTTTTGAGCAGTTCCATTGGCGGAGTTCGCAGACAAAATATCAATGTTAATTTGGTTCGTATCGAGGCCTACGACACCCAAGAATGTTGGCGGTTGATCGATGAGCTATCTATAATGCGGATCCGTGTGACGGATAGATAATTTATTCGTACGTCGCCGTTCAATCAGATACGGCCGTGGCTCAAAGTCGCCAGGTCGTCGTATAACTCGTAGGAACAACTTGTCACCGCTTGTTTGGGTAAACCGATCGTTGCTTACGAGAATGGTGATGCCTAATTTATTTCGCGTCATTTCATTGTATTGTATTGTATTATGTAATGCTCCTACCTATTATATTAACTACCGCTTAGGAGCGCCGCATACCCATATACGACTCTTATCATATACAAAGATATATTTGCTGTCATATTATATATTTATTATTGTTTTGAGATCCAATATCAGTAGAGATATAAAAATAACAATATGAAATGAACAATAAATAATATGTCTGAACCTATGTATCTATTATATATAGGTGACTTCATGGCAAGGCAACTTTTTCAAAATTAAGAAATATCGCATTTAATTAAAAAAAATACTTTAATGTTGAAATAGAATGTACTACTCATTCTATTTCAACATTGAAGGGAAAATATATATTTTTAATATTAGTTTTACGATCGCAAAGCAGAACAAAACCGAAAAGATGTGCAAATTTTGCCAAACACCGCGTAGAATAGGATAGAGTAGGATCCACAATGCATGTACCACGTGCAATGCCCATCTTTGCTTCACATGAAAAAAAAATGTTTTGCAGAATTCCCCAAATAGATTCTGAGTGTTTTTTTACCACTTAAGTGCACATTTTTATATAGTATATTAGTAAATTAAAGATATTACATAATAAGACCCATTATAATATTTATATCCTTTATGGAAACATATTTCCCATGAAATTTTATAATCGTTTTTTTTTAAATATGATATGACATAATGACATAATTTTATAATGATTTGCATCATCTTTTTCATGAGGTGCTCAATTTGTCTAAGAATCTAAAAATGAAAGATGTACATTTTGAACCGTGACGTTTTCACGCTTAAACCCCCCAAGCCACTTTTCGTGAATTTTAACCTAGACGAGTTATATTTTTATATAGATTTACTCGACTTTGAGAGTGGACAAAAGCCGCGAGGTGGGAGGGATGGTAATTTATACGGGGCACCCATTAATTATTAAGGAAAAGGTAAGGAAAAGTGTTTCAGCATTTTTGAAAAATCCCTCAAGTCGGTATATTAGATGATTTCAATTAATTGTTTTCGTATTTTATATCTAAGGTCTTTACTATTTTGATTTGATATTAGAGTTTATTGTTCGATGCTCTTCTACACGTGGTTATAGTTTTGCAGTGTATATATGCTTAAACAATGGATCTTACACATCCTTAGTTAGAGTTTCATCTAATACTGAGCGCTAACAACAATCTGTCAGATCGCTGATACCGAAGGCTCGTATATCAGAAGGGAACGACTACGAGCGTGATCGTCATTCAATCGATCATCGCACTCTTCAGGGCTGTCAGACACCAGAAAAGACTGCTCTATGGCAAAAAATATTGCCATATTATGTTCGAATAATTATTTATCTACACAGAATATGGGCATGAAGTAGAAGTTTCTATATTTCTCTATTTAGTTTGATCAATAAGGAGGAGCAAGCGATAAACGGCGATAAGCCCCGTACCATCCATTTCTCCTCTAATTTTCTTTATCCATCTTCACGTTCTTTCCTCCAAAAAGATGGAAACGCAACTTTTATATTTATCTACAGTATTTTGCCTTGCATTTGTGATCAGCGAGAGTCTACTGTCTACCCTTCGGCAAGTTTAGTCATAGCTAAGTTATATAACAAGGTAACACTACTACTATTTCATCCTAGTCTTATTAATGAATGCAATGCAACCCTGTTCGATCGCATTGTGTGTGCTGTGAGCAAATATAAGTCGGGCGCGACCTTTGCATCCCGGCGTGCGTGGGCGCTCCGCCCCGAGCGACCCGGCCACAGACCAACAAACCTTGTTACAGTTACACTCAACATAATTTATTATATTTATCAATTTTGAATGCGCAAGATCGATGTGCTCCGAACGCCAACGTTTTCTTCAACGCATTCGATAGTTTGGTGACGAATAGTCGATATAAATTTTAAAGCTGGAAAATCGTTCTTTTTCTTTGATGTTTGGTATCAACATTATTCTAAAAATAGTCAAAAATACACAGTAGACAGTGGAAGGGTCTGCAACAATAACATCTGTTGCACGAATGGGTCGG
>DWTW01000780.1:0-14618 GCA_018246275.1 Papilio slateri | reverse complement strand
GAGTTTACACTGCTGAAAAACATCTCATAATACATGTTGTTAGCTCTCTCCTTATCTATAAAAAAAACAGAGACGACAATATGTTTTAGGTAAATGTTTCCGGCAGTGTAAACTCACGGTTAGAATATTGATATACCAAGATATGGATTTTCTTAAAGCTCTGGAGTTTGAATGGATTTAGTTTTGTCTGTTTTTTCGTCAAAACAAACTTACTTAAAAAAATAACAATTACTATTTTAGTAAAAAGCTTAGATGTGTTTTAAAAGTATTAAAATTCCGAAAACCATAGTGTGAGATACCTACATATAAATCGGTCAGCAACATGCTAACATCTCAAATGCCTCAGGTGAACGTTGTATTTGACCGTTATTCCATCTGATGTTCAATGTTGATTTGATCTAAGCATGGTACACCCTATAACAGCATTTCATATGCAATTTTCTCCAAACACACAACATGATACGACGTATTGTCACAATCTTTCGCCGTAAACATAATGAAGGTAGAAGTGAAGTTCAAATGCGAAATATTTCACTAACCAGCTGGATGGAGGATTTTGAGAGAGTTCATAGTAGATAAGTAATGATTGGGTCAAACTATAATAAATGTATCATATTTCACGGTTAATTACTGTAGCCTATATTACTGCTGCCGCCGTGTCATTCAGAGAATGAGAAACGTCTTCGGTGACTGATGACTACGAGGCCCCTTGAAGAGGTCAACACAAAATATTCAAACTTTGGGTTATTGCTGGAGTTTCTTTCGCTAGTTGAAGTAGAGGAAGAAAATGTTAATAACCTAATAAAAGAAGAAGCCTACTTCTATTAGCCCTTGTCTCTATAAAGGGACTTAAACTCCTCCAAGCTGTTAACCCTTTGACCGCTTATTGCTACAGCCGTCGCCGGGCGTTTAGCACCCGTTGCATAACAACGACAAGCAATAACACACAATAATTATTTAAAAAATCAACAACTTGTAGAAAAAATGACATTGAACCAAACACCTAGAATACATTAAAACAACAGTAGTGTTAGATTGCACTTCACTCACTCCGCGTGTGACGTCAGGATTTGTCGTTTTTGTTTTATTGAGGCGTTAAAATCCCTAATTAAATACGACTCATCACGATGGAAAAAATTTGTAAGTTAATTTTATAGTAAATAAAAAGTAATAAATTTCGACCAATCACTTTATCAAGATCTTTTAAATTTAATTTATATTTTATTATTGTCACTCCTACATTCTCCCAAAACTACTCTTGAAAATTAGTGGGTCATCTTATATCGACTAAGTAAGATACTAAAGAAAGGCGGTATACTTAAATATCATTCATCACCATCCTGACTGATAATGTATCTGTAGCCGACGAGCGTTTATGCTAGACGTATGGATGCAGCACCGAGAGAGGTGTCCAGGAACGTGCCGAATGAGAACCCGTAATCTCCGCCAACTCCCTACGGGCATGATTGCATAAGGTTTTACATAAATATGTTGTTTACTATTTTACATCGGCTTAAAAATATGTATACAAAGGCCCCATCCCTATTGACGAATTTACGTGGACCCGAACAATGGTGACTTCATTTCTTCAACGAAAAAATTATGTGATAACTATATTTTTCAATTTTTATTCAGATGTTGTTAATTAAATAAAGTAATTTAAAATCATTGTAATATCTTGTTAAATTTTCTAACTCTGTCATATATTTTTTTTATGTACGTTACTTAAGAGAATAAACTCAAAAAGCATAATAACTAATATAGGTTTCCTTCCGTATACACGCGACTGTGGCGGTAAAGGTTTTAATAGCCAATGCGCTAAGGGCTAAACAGCACTAAAACCATGTACAATTTTATGATAAAGGGGCTTAATTTGCAAATTGCTTAGGTGATGCTACGGTAACATTATCCTATGCCATCCATCAACAAATAGGAAGTGTTGCCAGAATTTTTATAGGTAACAGAAGAGGAGTAATCAGACTAGTTTTTAGGCTTAGATATTTTGCTGAATTAGGCTTCAATCACTTTGTCCAGGAAAATTTACGAGAAAGCAGCTTTCAAGCGCTAATGTGGGAGCTCTTGAACTAAGATCTAAATATTAAAAATAGTATCTGCTGCGTTACCGTCCACCAAATTATCATATTTTAGAAGACTATTTTAGAATCCTGATATATAATTCCGCGAAAGACACTGCAGCACTAAGTATCCTGATAGTCGAGTTTTAGAATAATCGTATAGGACCATAAGTCTATTCAAATAGAAAACAGTAATCACAATGGGCAGTTCTACTAACTTGCTAAATCTGTCGAGGCATCATCTAAGCCCACTCAGGTCGTATATTTAGTCAATGTAAAGTTTTTTTAAAAGCAATTTACATAAAGAAAACTTAAAGTGCACCCCGACACTCGTGAAGATATTAATATTATTATGTTTTGAGTAAATGGCTTGACGAATAAATTAAATTTATGGCGTAATGTTTCTTGGCATCTGGTATAATTATTTTTTGTTTCCAGTTTTTTTTTATTATTGAAGAAATTGGTAATCCAGCTAGCTTCCCATCCTTTCCTTATTGGAAAAGAATAGGAAAGGAAAAAGGACTAGTATTTAGGCCTCCGGCACCTTACTCATCTGACGAAACGTAGAAAGAATTCTACTTCACGCCTGTCTTCTGTGAGATCGTGGTACTTCACCGTTATTGATCGTTATTGTTGCGGGCTCTACCACTGTTAATGTTCTCATTAAAAAAAAAGAAATTATTAACTTAAAGTAAACATATAATATGTTTACTTTAAGTGTATATGAAAATAGCAATTACTTCATTTTATACATATAAAGTAATTACGTAGCATAATTACAACTATAGATGGAAAATTAAAAAAACTGCAGAGTCGAGTGTAGAAGCTCGTACAAAGCGAGCGAGACTACGCTCGGATGTATAGACGTAGTTAGTGTTTAGGATGCTGGTTTGAAAGCGAACGCGATCGAAACCAAGCTCGGATAACAGCGAGGATCACTCGGCCGCGGCGCGACGACCTACACCGGTTTCGCTTTCGTCCGAAGGTCAACACTGAATCAGAACGGACGCGTGCCGTACTATGCCGCGCTGTAATGTGCTTATCGACATCGACACGTTTGAAACTTTCTTCAAATATATCGATATCAACTAGATAAGTAAACATCTTTTATATATTTATACGTATTAAAAATAATTGATTAATAAATGTGTTATCGTCTATTCAATATATAACTAACTTTCGATGTTTCGATAACAATAGAAATTCTTTTATATTGCAAAATTAAACCAATGAACAAGGTGGTCATCTGATTCTTTGTTACCACCGTAACAATTATAAGTTGTGTCTATTTCACCGACCTATTGTGAGCCTCGTCAGTTTATAATCGAACTAGTTATATTAAAACTGTCAGCAAATTGTGAACTGAATGATCCCTATTTGACGCATTATGTCAAACAAAACAATTTTTTTGTTTCTTTGTAAAACACCTTTTTATACTATTATTTTTATATCTAACCTAACCTAACCTAACGAACCTAACCTGTAATGAGCCTAATCCTAACCCTCAAACTTAAATTTAAGCATAAAAACGCAAGCAAAATATCAGTTCACAATTAGATGATTTGACTTCGACAGTTTATAAACTGTCCAATCAATAAAATAGCAACGCAATAATCTAACTTTTTTAGTTAGGTAAGTAATAAAATATATAATAGAAACTGGACATAAAAGTCTATAAAATATTGGAGAAAGTCAATCAGAACATCGACATATGAAACTTTCAATGAGACCAATTTAAATCATCCATAATTGATACCAAAATATATTACCAAACATGATTGATAATAAAAATATATTATTCACCTGTGAATTATTTTAATAAAAATTAATTTAATTTTTTGCAATTAAAATTACAAATTAAGACTTTTAGATAAATATAATGTATTCATATTTAAATTTAAATCATAGTGGTGTCTTTATATATCGATACATTCAGCCTTCAAAAGCGTGTATGTAATTTATTTGGAATTTAATTGATTTCCGGTCTCACAGCTCTCAAAGCCTGGTAAAATAAATAATGTACACAGATGATAGGTGGCGGTTCCTTTGCGGTTAGTTTAACTGGAAAAAGCATGGCGTAGGCGATTCTTTTATCTACAAAGGAAATTGGCGATTTTGTAAACTGGTGAATAACACACAGATTGAGATACGTAAAAAGTTTTTATTTATTTGTTACTTCGATATTCTAATTATATTAACAATCAAAAAAACAGTATAATTAATAATAAATAAAAAGAAAT
This sequence comes from Papilio slateri, assembly GCA_018246275.1. Classification (NCBI taxonomy): domain Eukaryota; kingdom Metazoa; phylum Arthropoda; class Insecta; order Lepidoptera; family Papilionidae; genus Papilio; species Papilio slateri. The sequence continues at coordinate 10,303 of DWTW01000780.1, read as the reverse complement.
CAAGACCGTTGGCACTAAAAACTATAAGCAACAAATTACTTTTTGGTTTAAAGACTGTAAATAATCTGACATACGAATTTTGTCCAAAAATAATTTTTTTCATTAGGAACAAAAAGCAGCTAAACCGACCATTTTAATGAATACTTAAACTCTTAGTCATAGAATCTTAAATATTCCCGATCATATAAAACAACGAATAAACAAATCTTTATTAGATTTAACTGAATAAAACGCTGCGATCTAGATTATGCTTTATAATTGAAATATATCTCATGTTTATTTAATACTAACAGGGCTAACAGCGAAAACTTGAGATCAAGCCAATTCATTGAGCATTCATTGCTTTGGCATAGTCCACCAAAAGCGATGTTATAATCGTGACAACTTTCGAGCTTCGTGGACCCCTTACACAATATAGTAGCTGCATGTAGGAATGTTTCTACTTAATAATATATCATTAATAAAATATATTACTTTTAAAATTATGATAGTATTTAGTTTCAAAATAAAGGAACAGAAAATAAATTAAAATACATTTAAAATTTATTGCTCCACAGCTTAAAAAATGTTTATTTCGTTAAGTTATTTGTGTTTTGCGAAAAGCTTCAATATTCCGATAAATATAAGCATCACAGCGCCATATTTTTGGTAATCGTATCGTCAATTCGATATTGTGCAAAGTGCAACACTGCACACGTGGTAATGACCCCTTGTACTTGAGACGACGGAGGTCAGTGTCGCCTGTCGCTGACGCCATTGCCTTTGCAATTATAACTTAGAAAAGACAAGCACGGTCATGCAGAATATATTTTAGGCATTAATTTATTTGTAAATGTATACAGATTTATTTCTGTATTTAATTTTTCATGAGGACACACAAAGACTGCGGACCCAGAGTTTTGTGTTTCTTTTATTGTAATGCTATGAAAATAGTGATACCATAAAAATTAAATATAAAGATTCGTTTTCTCTTATATTTTTTACATCTTATACGCCTATGTAAAACTTTTTTTAACTACAAATAAATATAACCATAAATATTTATTTGATTAATTATACGTACGTACGTGTTACATAGTAATAAAACACAGAATATCACAATTTGTAGTACGAATATGAACTAAGGAGTCAATTGAAAGTTTAAAATTTAAAATATGTAAGTTTTTTATATAATTTAGAATATCTGTTTAATGTGAAGATTTTTTAAAGTATACTATATGTAAATAAATTAAGAGAAAGAAATAATAATAATGAGAATAACCTGCCCCACACTGCAATGGACTAGCTAATCGCAAACTACGCTTGTAAGTTATGACCTCCCAAAAAGATATAGCTTAAACCACAGAAATGGAACACCTCGAATGTCAAGATTTTGCAGTTCTTGAAGTAGAATTGGGAACTAGAGTTATGTCACAATAGATACTTTTTATATTAAATCTAGCGGCCCGCCTCCGCTTCGTTTTTGTTAAATACCCGCGCGAAGCCGGAGCGGGCCGCTAGTATAATATGATATAAAACTGTGGTAATTAAGTAAAGAAGAATAAACACTTAAACATTCAAAATGAATATTTTCTAGAAAAAAACACTACCTAAAGTTTTAGTTAATTTCAATCTCTTCGTTTAGTTATTTACTACATCTATCGTTCTGGAAGCAAAAACCGAGAATTTCGAGTCGCATTATGCTTCATTATAGAGTAAACCCGCCTTGACAGAAGGTAATTTATTCATTGGTATTAGTATAATAATATAAGAAGATATTTGTTCGTAATTGTGACATGTTTTTTTGCATTTAAAAAAATAGACAACATATCTTAGATACGTATTAATGGAAGTAGATATAGTCGCGAAAATAAAATAAAAGTGCAACAACCGTTAGTTCACATGACTTTGGACGAGTGGGTGATGACTGTACAATACTTAGGACATTGACAGACAGACCATAGGAATTTTCCTGTTGTGTTTTCGAAAACCGAAATCTCGATATAAAGGATATTGTACTTTGTATAGTGTGATTATATCGATAAAGTTGTTTCTGAAACTCTGCACATTTGTTAATTCAACCTACGTTTAGAACCCACTCGTTTATTCTTTAAAGAAACTCTTTACCAAATTAACCTACTTACTTTTGTTAAATTTCATTTCATTTCTGGACTAATTTATTTATTATTTCTTTTTATAATTCAATCGGGAATCAGAGTTATTTTACCATATTCACTATCGTCATATAGACCCGAAAACAAAGTGTGATATTTGCAAATCAATCAGTCAAGATACTCGTATAACTCGATTGGGAATCGAAATTAATATTGCTAACGGAATACTTTAAACTCTTGGATAGTAGAGATGTTAGATGATATAGATGTTAGAAAGCAATTTATTTGACTATTATTATTAACATTGTGACTTATTTGGGAAACTAGGCTCCGATCTCACTTTGTAAATACCTCAATGCCTCAAACGAAAACCTTGAAGGCTTTATTCTATAAAGGGGGGAGGGGCTTGAAAAGAAGTCACCGATGGGAAGAAGTGTAAGGCGTCCTCCTTCCTGACGGACCGATAAACTTGTGAAGAAGGAATGGCATTAGAAACTGAAGAACTACATATGGCGGATGGCATATGAGGAACACAAAGGCGAACGCAAAATGCTGAACAGAGGCCCAGCATTCTACTTATACAGGATGATGATAAAAATATAACATATATTTCTAATTTTTGTGATTGTTATTATGTAATATTTAAATGAAAATAAAATGGGCTAGGTACAGTCGTGAGGAGCCAAAATGTGTCTATGAAGGCACGTCTTGCGATACACAACGCTGTACTAGTCCCCACTTTAATGTATGGAAGTGAGAGCTGGGTTTGGCAGGACAAGCAGTCTTTGGGAAGCATGCAAGGCGTGACTGTAAATGGTAGGATTGGAAATAGCGTTGAAAGAGAAAAATGTGGCTTAAAAGAGGACGTTGTGACTGGAATTGAGAAAGGTACGCTTCGGTGGTTCGAGCATGTTGAAAGGATGAATGACAGAAGATTGACAAGAGAAATGTATGTCGCGAAAGGGAGTGGCCATGTTGGTAGGGCTCGTCCTAGGCGAACTTATACAAACGACGACAAAATTAGCGATATACTAAAAACAAGGCGATATTGAGAATATCCTGAACCAACACGTGTACGTAGATCTATGAATGTAGAAGAAGCAAGAGAGGTGTGCCAGAACCGTGCCAAATGGAAATATGTAATCTGTGCCTACCCCTGTGGGTTACGGGCGTTATTTTATGCTATAACTACCAAGCGTTTTATTTCATTCTTAAATCACGATTTAAGTAACATATTGTGAAGGTTTAAACAAATAAAGAGAACAAAAACTATGCTCTATAATAATGTTTTCTTTGGCAAGTTTATATAACTATAAACTTGCTAAGCTAAAAAAAACACCTAGGGAGATTTCGAACAGTTTAACATCACGTATTACATTGTTGTAATTAGACTAAGTTGTTTAAATGCTATTAACAATGTCACTTACACGATGAATTATAAACAGTCTCTTAAACATACAGTTGGTCACTCAGTGTTTCTATCAACATCCTGTTTAATTAGGCCTCGAAGTTAATACCACCCTAGTTAACTCAGCAATTGAATAGACGACGACATATGTAGCTAAATAGAAAGGTCTAATTATTATGTAAATTGAAATTAATAAAATCGATTTGGGTCACGGTTTTTTTTAAATAAATTAATCAATTGGAACTTTTACTATAATGCAGTGAACTGATGTTAGTAATAGTGATACTTATGTGAGTTTGAATTGCGTGGATTATATAGTTTAAGAGAATTAATGAAATTAACTTTTGATTATAGCGGATGTTATTCGACCAACGCTAAAATACTTATCAAAAGCAAATCTTTAGAATATGAGGAAGGAAATTAGAGGAAAAATCAAATGGAATAATAGTAATTAATTAAGTTTACCAATGCTAAGCTGACTTGCGAGACCGATGCAATAACTACTACAATTGCTGTATGTGTATTTTTAATTCTATTTCATACATATAGTTCTTAGTTAAGCCATATTCAACGAGAGCAATATGTTTTGTTCATATCCTAAAGGCCGTATGATATTTTTTCTTTAGTAGATTCTTACGATACTCTTGAGACAAAAAGGGGTGACTGATTTTTTAACACTACCTCTAAAAACTCTGAGCAGTTCGTGTCTGAAACCCGGTTGAAATCCTATATTACAATATAAGGATAAAGGATAGCACGTAAGTAGTAAAGTACACTTTAATCATAAAAAATACATAGCCTATTTTACTTCCGGATAAAATAGCTTTCTAATGGTGAAAGGAATTTTAAAATGATTCAGTACTTACAGAATTTATAAAGTACAAGCAAACAACAAAATTTAAACTGCTGACAATAATAAATACTTTCTTTTATATTTGCAAATTCTTTGTACATTAGCAATGAATAAAACATACGAACAAAGGTAAATCAGTGCTACATTTATTCCAATAAGTCCTTCCTTATTCTACTTGGTAATGTTGCATTTGTCCTTGTTGATGACCAGATAACCCTCAGTGTACACTGGTCAAGCGATACTTAAATAAAAATGATTTGATTCGGAAGAAAAAACGAATGTAGCGACTGATGGTGATTGGCCTTCTAATCTCAAGGAGTTTGCAAGGGGAAACGTTCCTTGACCCATATTAAATCGTAAGCGCATCTCACGCACTTGATTTGCACTTGTATTGATTGTATTAGAGACTTATAATCATTGAATAAAAACAAAACAAAAATCTAAAGCCCGGGCTCCGATCCATTTTGACATCGGAGTAGTAGTTTCAGCATCAAGTAAAATCTATTTACATTTCACTACATACATATACATTTATTCAATAAAAATCTGAAGGAATAAAGGTATGTTTCTTTGATGTAAAAGAGATGGTTTTTTAATAAAGCATATTTCAAATCGATGTCGTTTTATTAAAGTATTTTAAAATTACTGCTAGTGCGTTGTTGGCCTTTGACCAATGATAACTAAGGAAGAATAATGGAATGAGGGTCTGAATTATTAAAATGGGCATAAAGAGATTGGCCTTCTTCCTGCAGTGGATGATTATGATAACTCCAAACATATGGTGGTCCACATGTGTATATGTAAGGTACGAGCTACGGTATTAAGGACCAAATTTTTATAAAATAATATTAATGAAGTAGCCGTTGATACATGCTCTGCTACCCGCGCGAAGCCGGGACAAATCGCTAGTATAATATAATTTACACATCTCAATGCTAGTGGTTAGCATTAAACCAATCGCCATTTAATCGCGTCTCTTTTATTGGAAGTGTTTTTTTTTTAATTCCAAATTTAAATGCTAACAGGTACGTGAATAATAAAGGAATTTCCATGGATACCTACATAAATACTATCACCGGAAAATTTTGAGCGGAACATTCCAAGGTTTTATTGTCACGCTCTCTTATGACTTGCGTGTTTATTTACAGTCGGCTTGCTGTCAAATATGTTGTTTTACTGTAAACTGGTTGTTTGAGACATTTGATTTTTAACAGAGGTTGAACGGCAACGTTTTCGCTAGTGAATGAACGGATCGACAGGGAATGGAGCACGACCTCTCATTGAAGACATATCAATATAGAAATAGACAAATGACGGCAAAGTGATGAATACTGCTATAAAATTAATGTACGTACGTAATTAATTTCTGGATTTCAGCAAGAAGATTTAAAGGAGACTTAAAGAGGTTATATTTTTTATCCTTTTATTTACGAATAGTTTTCTTAAATATTACCCGCTTTTAATCAGAGCTTATCCTTACCATTGTGATATGTACTCGTAGTAAGCTTATATTATCCACTATATACTGCAGCGATCCTACAAATCGACAAAATGTACAAGTCCCAAGTAGACAGGAATCGATATAATTCCAAAGAGTCCGTTCGCTCGATAGGGGCATGGATTTAACTGTCGTTTTCTGTAACCTAGGGAGATCATCGGAAGCTGGCGCGTTGTGGTCGGGTGACGTCACGCAGAAGTGATCCGACCAGTTTTTGTCGGAGCCCCAATTTAGCGTTTGATTCTTTATGCATACCTCAAACTCTGTGCCCTAAGGTCGTCTGACATTCAAGGACAGTGATGTTAATTGCTAAAGCGCCAATATCGCAGTTCCCAGTATATTGTATTGCCTAAGCGTCTGGCTTCGACCGTTCTTAACTATGGGAAATCAATAAAAAAATAAGTTTTATTGTGTCATGAAATGTGACAGTGTACAGTAGTCCTTCAATTTTTAACAATACATTATATTATCAAGCTTATTTTTTTAAATCAAAACGCCAATGTTTTCTCAATAGGGTAAGATAAAGATATAAGATAAACGTCGTTTAAGCCCCAATTAGTAAAAGCTTAATTGAACTATTACGCGTTAGCTTAAAGTTTGTCGTGATTCAGCGAATATTATTTTTTTATTTATGTAACTTCCTAAGTAAATTTTTATGTTGTGCCATTGTAAAATTATTCAATACTGTATTTATATCCGAAAATCAATCATCAAATCACTTAGTTCGTATGACTTATTTAAATTTCCATTGAAACAAAAAATCGCTATATTTTAATCGCTATATTTATATCGCTATATTTACTCTTCATTATATCGCTATATTTAATCGCTATATTTACTCTTCAGAGACGGCTATCTGTGCCCATAATTATACTAATACGAGCTTATATATCGCCAATACAGTTAATACCTTTCATAATTTAATAATAAGGTTTAAAGTATAAATTTCCTCTTTAAAGCACTGACTTTGAAATAATATTGCAACAAGGTGTCAGTTTACAGAGTGAAATGTTTTTGACATGAAATCTGCATAAGATATAAAATTTAAATAAAATCATGACGTTTGATTGTTCGACTTTCAACTATATTTTTTTTACTTTTAACGCGAATGTAATTTACAAATACGATTAGTTTTTCCAATACGATAACATTTATTTATTGGCGTTTACCATCAACACCGATTGTGGCCGAAGTAATTGTTTGTTATTCCAATCGATTTACGATACTATAGCCTATCGGTTAAAGTACTCAGCTACAGCGCTGGTTCTAGCTTCGAAGTAAGGAATTGTTTAATAATTTCATAAATTTTCGGCGTATGATGGCTATCTATCATATTGCCTCAAATCCTGTTAATGACCTTATAGGTTGGTGAAAATAGATAGTTATACATATACTATACTGCATACATTTGATTAATATTAAATGAATTCAAAATAAAAAAAATACACATGTTTAGGCATATAGTGGCGACGAATAGGTCCCTCACTCGGAGTATAGCTTCAGAAGAAGCGCTAATTTTCTGTTAGGGCCTCGCCCGCAATATAATATATACAGATATGTAATAATATATTATTTAAATAAAAAGATATGTACAAATATTAATAGTAAAGGGATATTATACATTTATATCTCTCAATTACATATACAAAGATACACACATAGACACATATGCACTTCGTCTCACAAGTGAGATGCCGCAGTCCTCATGCTCTATATTCTTCTTTTTTGGCTAATGGGTAGCGAACATTAGACTAACCGGTTGTTAGTATGTAATCTTCTATTTTAAAAATATTGATACTTCCCTATTTACAATTTGAACTACAAACGAGCACGAATCTGATTTTGGAGTCAATATTTTTTAATAATCAATACTCAATTTTACACATACTCATCCTGTAAGCACAAAAACTTAAATATTTGTGTACTTAAAGGATAAGTAGTTTTTCGTTTTCAAATAGGTATCGAAAGATAGCGAAAGTGAGCTAAAATTATTTTGGTCATTTTTATATCTTAAAACTAGTTAATAGGGTGAATATTTTTTTTTAAATTTTGCCTGAAATCTACAATTTATGCATTTTAAGTGCCAGTAATAGTTTCACTATTTGATAAATTAGATTAGAAATTATTTCGTTCCGTTACATTTTCAAGTCTAAAGGATAGAAAAGTAGATTGGGTTATAATTATACCATATTAATTAAAATCGTGGTCACATTACATGTGAACGCTTTTTTTGTTTGTCAAAAACCACGGTTACTCATAGGTCATTGGTGCCCACGCCGAGTGCCTCTTGATCTTTTGCAGTATGCGATTTTATTTATATTGTTAAAAAGAATTAATTTTAAATGTACTAAATTTTTATGCATTTGTTGAAGTTCGTTAACTTATACTAATGTTCGAGGACAAGTTTTAAATTTATTGCATGTTTAAGAAGGTATACAATAAGTGTTGTATCGAAAACATAATCTTTTTCTTTAGCGGAATATATGTGTCTTAAGAATATTAATGTGATATTTTTCTGATCGTTAAGGATCAAAACGTAAATTATGGGCCATGAATTTATCAACAATAAGACGGCTATCTTTTTTCTTTTATCTCAAATATACTAACTACTAACATTGTGTAATGTCATTTAACCGCACTGGGCGGCTTGTGGAACTCACCCTATGATGGCTGGCTAGAACCATCAATGTTGTTACGTACGTTTCTGGGTGATTTTGCTATTCATTGAAGCTAGTTTTTACTTAAAAGTATATATAGATTGTTCTTCCCGTTTTGAAGTGTCAAATCAAATAAAATAATAGCTTACGCCGACTATCGAGCGAAAAGAAATCTGTCGTTTATTATAATATGAAACCGAATTAAACCAGTTTTTTAAAACTGATACTGAAACTAATGTGGTTGTGTTTTTATTAAATGCATTAAATAGAGGCCGCGGACCACACAGATAGGGCAGCCATATTTTAGTTATGCGTAATCACCTTCAAATAACATTATGCGAACAATTTGTATCTCTTGGAATCGTTCGGTCAATAGCAGATTTTGCATAATTAAATTTTGCCAAATAAGTAATCTATTCAGGGGCGTGGAGAGCGAGGCGAGATCAAAACAACCGACCATTATCTTGTATTAATATAAAAATATTATATTTGTACTGGACTCTTGTAACTACGCGGAATATAATTATCTTTACCTCGAATGCTGTTCAATTTTTGAAAATTCGTATTCAATCTCGGAAACTCAATTGTTTGAATTGACCGAATTGTGGTGATACATAAAACGTAACTTGAAATAAGTTAATTTATTTACTCGCACTAGATCATTAGCTTAGTTAGGTTCTTGTTTATTAGAGTTGAAAACAAACACACATTAAAAAAATACACATTTATTTATATTTATGGAGACATTTATTGTGATTGGACGCTTAATAAGGAAGCGACGAAGTAATATACCAAATTCAAAATAACTTATTAATCATAGAAAAACTTCGCAATCGAATAGAATCGAATAGAAATCGAATAGACTACAATTTAAGATTGTTACAGTAATTACGGTATTTGTAAATTGCTTATTAACTTTATTACATATACCATAAATACTAATATCCGTATCATAAAAAGCGTGTAGTCAAATTATCAGTTTCTAGGAACTATTTTATTAAAACGTTATTTAGTGTTCTTTAAGGGGTCGTTTGGATAATTAATCAATGTCGCTGCAGACAAGAGGCGTCAGTCCCGAGGCAACAATTATTGCACCAATGCAGTATTGGATTGACACGCTACAATGCGTTCATATCTTACGACGTACCATAATTACTTGGCATGAAGATTTGTATTGAATAATCATGCTTATTTACTGTACAGATTTTTTTAGTTCATCTATATATAAAACAAAGTCGTATTAATTACACCATTTATAATTCAAGAACGGCTGCACAGATTTTTTTGATATTTGATTTTTTGGATTTATCTCCGCCTCGAATAGCGAAATAACTTATTAACAATATGAAAAATTGTCGAAAAAATTTAATAGGTTTTAATACATATTTAATGGGATTATTATGGCTAAGAAACTGTGAAGGTTCTTAAACCCCTAAGCTAATAAAGTAACATAACTAAGGCGGAATTATGTTTGCCATGTCTGCTAGTTTAGCATTAAATGTAACTCGCGTGTGTCGGTTATTCTGCTGCTTGAGTACCTTTTCTTAAACATCGCCATCATTATGATCATGTACTTTCTTAGGGCATGTAAGGTAAAGGAAAAATAAAAGACGAACACTTATGTTTTTGGGTCTCTTAGGATCGTTTCATGTGACTTAAGAGACTTAAATGATAGATTTAAGTATTCGTACTTCAACCAATAGTACTTTTAATAGTGCTTTTAATAGTGGTAGAGTCCGCAGCAGCATTAGTTGCTGCACGAATGGCCCGCTCGACCGGTGAAATACCACAACC
>DWTW01000779.1:0-14622 GCA_018246275.1 Papilio slateri | reverse complement strand
AAAAAATGTGTCAAATTTCGCGGAGATTACTTCGAAAAGCAATAAATACATTTTTAAATAGTAATGTTGTGTCACTGATTCCCGAAATTTTCAGTGCCGCCCTCGTAGACGGAGCCATTTATGTAGGAAGGTTTGGGTAAGGTTTTTGAGTAAATTGGCCGGGGATAAGGATTGTTGTTGTTGACCTTAAAAAATACTTAAACAGAATTATATAATATAATTTTTATTGCCTTATTCTTTGATTCTATTATTATCGTTTATCCAAATTGATGCTATACCTAGATAGGTAGGATTAGGGTAGGTAGATACCTACCCTAATATTTTGATAAGGGATAGTAATACAAAACAGTGTTTTAATAAATTAAATATATTTAATACAAAAATTTAAATTACATAAAAAATACGTTATGCATGCACTAAAATAATCTATCTAAATAAATAATCTATGGCGAAAATGATCATCTAAGAACAAACCAACAAACAACTTAAGTGATTTTCTGATTCCTGGCGGTAGCGGCGATTGCGTTGACAGCACGTGTCATGATATCCTTGAGTTTGCCGCAGAATTGGAGTAAGGTGTGGGACCAGGGCTTGTCCTCGGCTCTACAGGTGAGGCACGGTTCCATTCCGTTTGGTCTTAGCAGCGACCGCCGCACGAGGAGACTTCCCTGTAAAATAAACTATTTTAAAATACTGAAGATTATGAGGTTTTTATAGAATTTTAACGGCTTGTTTCATTGTGGAGTTCTGTCCGTTCCTGTTTGGGGATTACGGGGATTGGTTTGGTTTGATACCAACAGAATAGAAATGATTTGTTAACATAAAGATGATATAACATACAACAATAAAAATAAATTTTAATAAATTACTAATAATATTTAATCCTAATAAAAATTTATTTATATAATCATTATATCAGAAACGTAATTACTCCTTAAACAGCATACTGTCATAAATTATTTAAAAAAGTGCCATATTAATGTTATAAATGAATTATTCAAGGAAATTAAAAAAAAAACCGTACCTCCACAATTGATGCAATGATCATCACTGATAGTATGCAAATGATTTGTGTTCTTAATTTCATGTTCGAAATAAAATCTTATAATAAAATACAGAAGGAGACTACCAGCACAGCAGCCGTTTGACAGCCAATGCATTATAGAATTAAAAAAAAATATTAAAAGAAAGACGATGATCACGTATAGAAGATAAGGTCGATATGATTTCTTAGGGTTCGATTAAAGTATCGATTATATTGAATTGGGTCGTACGAGATGTGCTGAGTCTGTGAAATCGATTCATATCGATACGTGACCATTTGACGATCGATATTAATAACAAACAATGCGTCGTCTGAAGCGGCCATGTCTCTATACGTGTCCATAATCGCGCTGTTACTCGCGGTCGGTATTTTTCAAATAATTTTTCATAACCAAATTACTTTTAATAAATTATTTGTAACGAATTTATAATAATTTATACTAGATTAAAATTATTAATAAAAATTTACACAAGAATAAAAAAGATTTTTACTTTTTATTTTGATTTTCAATATAACAAATGTTGACTTGCGTCTGGACGTATACTTTTTTCAATGTGTTTTAATGCGTATTTGTATTTATTCCAGATGGATCGTCTCTATGAATGTGCACCTTCTCCATTGCATTTGACTATCGACTGCGCTTCCGGTGAAGAGGTTAGTGAAGTGAAATACAAATATAATGAGATTATTAATAATAACGACGAAGTAAAAATCTTACCAGCCAGTTACATCAAATTTTAATATTTTATGAGACATTGAATAGTTTCAAAAAGATTTGTTACAAAACATAAAACATGTGATATTAATAAAGAAACTAGATGTTGCCCGCGGCTTTGCACACATTCGTTGCTTATTTTCCTCGCTGGAAATTTTTGTAACCTGATTTCGCGTATATCTTATATTATATACACTTGGCATTTGTAGGTCAGGCATATAAAATGTTACGTTATTATTGTCATGTCTTACATTACCATGGCGACCGATTGAATTTATTTATCCCTCGGGGTAATATAAACCAATCAAATAAATCAAATTGAATAGCAAACTTGAGTCAAAATCTTTAAATAAATATTCTGCACTTGTGTCAATGTGAACTGAACCGAACTGCAGAATGTAACGTGTAACTATGTAACGGCCGAACTGATTTTGACGAAATTTTTTGCATGTATTTAAATCGGAACAGTTATAAAAACGTCGTATAGATTGTTTAAATACACAATGGAATGTGGTCGAGAGATGCTTGATGAGATGAGATGACTTAATAGTTTAGTAACAACCTATTCACTCTTCTCTTGAAGGTGGGTACCTTCTTTCCATACCGTCATAATTGGACGGAAATATAGACGCTGGTAACTTGTTCCAATCCTTTACCGTACGCACGATGAACGAAAATTTGAATCGCTTCGTTCGAAGGCGCTAATAAAAGGATGGAGACCAGTCGTGTGTCTTAACATCTGATGGTAGAATCAAGATAGGGAAAATACCACGTGTAATTCCTTCGCTCGCTCTCAAAAATGCTGTAAAACACCGAGAGACTAGCCACTTTGTGTCTGTGCACAAGACTAGTCAGTCTTGTGCACAGACACAAAGTGTCATGTCAAAAATTTAGTCAAATTAAGGTCTTGTTCACTGATCATGATTATTTTCAAATATATCAATGTTAATATTTCAGGGCTTCTTACCAATGGTCAGTTCCACTTCAGTGGAAGCCTTCGACACATCGCACTTCAACGTGGACTCATTTTGCGCAATGATACAACGAGCTATTCCCAAAGCGGTTAAAGACGGAAGATTCGTTCCTATTCCACAAGACTACGACATGGCCGGCTATGCTGACTCCCAAGCACCAGTTGCTATAACGCCGCCTAAAGGTTTCATATCGAATTTAGGTTTGAATCGGTTAAGAACCTCTAAATTGGGTATACCAAAGATAAACGTACCAAAATTGAAACCAACTTCACGCAAATTGTCACCAGCGCCATCTGTTGGTTCGGCCATGCCGTTTACTTCCTTGAAGGTGAAAATTCAAGAGGAATCTAGTGCTGAAAAAATGGAGAAGTTTAAAAAGGGAGTACAAAAGTTATTGCATGTAGTTAAAGTGCTGGGACAGATAGATCAGTATTTATCCGACAGAACTCGGATTGTAGTCGATAAATTGTCTAAGACTTTTGCTGATTGATATCACATATTTCATAGATGGACTGAACTAGCAGTGAATATTGAAAGACTATTTTATTTTGTTAATTAGATATGCTTTTATTATAATATTAATTGAATTTGTTTTAATATCAAATGAATTGTTATTATGAATGAATCTCGCGAACTCTTTTTACAGATGAATAAAATGTATTATTTTTGTATATTATCTTTCATTTTTTTTATTTTCTTTTAATATTACTACCTCCAGAGTTTAGTAATCTCTATCATTCTCAAGGCTTATTGCAGTTTCATACTAACACGCAGTATTCAAACGCAAACCAACCTTATGAACGAATGGTATGTTCGTTTGTCCACATACTTAATTCGTTTATTTCAAATGCTCAAGGCATCGAATGTTTCGTATTTTTAAACTCAATGCAAACATATTAAAAGTAGTGAAACCATTTGCATCGCTTAACATTTGACCCGAGGGCCACTGTCTGATTCTCTGTCATTAGACAGTGCCCTCGGGTCAAATGTATTTTTAATCAATACTAAACAACGGGTCTATGGTAAGAAAGTGAACTAATATGACTAGGAAATGATTTTAACTTTAGAAACCTTGTTAAAATCTCCAACCAATTATGACGGATTATAATTTAATTGGCTCCATTGATATTAATATACTAAGTCAAGTAATCAAACTACATATAGAAATAGAAATCAATGTCTGCATGTTTATCTTTTATGCGCTCCTAAGCCATTTATCAAATTGTGATGAAACTGACTACGATGACACCTGACAACGCAGAGCCTAGACTTACATGAAGCGTGACAAATCATTAGGAAATCATCTGACTGTCGCGGATATCTATGAGTGGCGGTGATCACTCAACTCCAACTAAACTGTTAGCGCGTTTCCTTCCGCTTCCTCCTTCTACCTTAGAAGTAATTCTTAAAAGACAAATATAAACATTCTACATTAGAATCTGGAAAAGCCAATACACATTGGTCCGATTAACGGGTCGAAGTTCAAAGCCATTACTTCGTTACACGTTATATCGGTTATTTCTACATTTAAAGTTAGTTAACAAAAAGTAGACAAAATTTATTGTAAACAAATAATTTAATAATTATATACAAAATGTAATAAAAATAATCTCTTTCCATAGACCAAAATACTTGCATATATATATATCTATATATCTCTTATTAGTAAGTAATTCGAACACCACGTTAATCACACTTTTTAAATACTATTTATCTATTGATTGACTAATTTATTTTAGGATTAAAAAGGTTAGTTTTGAAAACCCGACAATTAATTCGTCATTCTTCCTGACGTTGAAACTTCTTAAATTCTTCTGCTCCCTTAAATTTGATACTTATTTTATCATCTTAATAAAAGTTTTCTGAATCGTAAATATTCAGCGGTAGTCAACGAGCCTTTTCTTTTTAATTTCAAGAGATGATCCAATATTCTTCGTTTTCCCGCTTTTAAATCTAAGCCCGGAACTTTGTACGATTTAAGTTTCGATTGGATCGGGTTAGTTAACACTGACCTTTTGCCCAGTATTGGAACTTTTAGAGGTTTGAGAGGCTTTTTCAGTTTTGGTAACGGAAGTAACGGAGGAGGAAGTAGTGGTATTGGAAGAAGAGGTATTTTAGGAATTATAGGAGGAAGTAACAAAGGCGGTAGGAGAGGTAACAGCAAAGATCTTCTTCTCCTTACTGGCCTTTGCGCAAAGGAATTTCTAGAAGACGTCGTT
The DNA here is from genome assembly GCA_018246275.1 of Papilio slateri. Lineage (NCBI taxonomy): Eukaryota > Metazoa > Arthropoda > Insecta > Lepidoptera > Papilionidae > Papilio > Papilio slateri. Next base: position 9,669 of record DWTW01000779.1, on the reverse strand, counting down.
GTCATATGTAATTTTAGACTTTCAGAGGGACATACGTTTGCTTCTTTAGTTGAATCCATTTTTAATCTAAAAGGTAGACGTCGCATGCAAGTCTTTGAAGTCATTGACTCATAGTGCAATCCATGGGTTAGTTGTACCTGGAAAACAATAAAACTAAATTAAAGCATTCATGCCTGCAACACAGAAAGACAAAAAGACATTAAGAATGTCTATGATGAATATATTGACTCACGCCCATTCTTTAAGATTTATACATCTATGCATATTTTTGTCGATTATTGATAAATATTTTCTTTCAAAGTCGTACTTTTTCAAATCAATTTCATCATTTTGCAAATCAAATTGAGCATTTTTAAAAATCAAATTCGAAAGTTTCCTTGCCAATTTAATAGGTAAACGTCTGAATTTGATTTACTAAATCGTTCTCTAAAAACTCTGCAAGTTATTTTGGCAACGCTGTATCTTTTTTTCCTCATTTACCCTTTCGATAAACCCAAACTGACTGGTATATAAATGTTCAATAAAAAATAAATACTTACATAAATAACTGAGAAAAATATTATACTTTTTATCATTTCCACTGTAAAAGCCGCCATCTTTTATTTTAAAAGCAACGTTTTAAACCCATACGAAGTTGACAGACGACTTATAACCTAAAGTTTTTCGTAATAACAATACAAATTTTATCTTCGATAAGCATCTGATTGATCACGTATGAGGAAAACAATTGCAATCATTAATTAATCATATTGCAATGGCAATAATTCCGACATACACAATTTATTACAATGAACATTTAATTTAAAACATAAAGACCAGACCGGATGTATTTGTCATTCTTAGAAGTATGGTTTGGCCATTTAGATAATGTCAGAAAAACTATTCTGTATGGACTAAAATGCCGTTAAATGTTCCACGAACAAGTGGAAATTGCAAAGTCAAACTATTTCAAGACGTAGAATTTTTAGTTTTTGTTTGGCTTACAGTTGTTCTTCTTCTTCCTGCCCTTTTCCCACGTTATGTGGGGTCGGCACAGTACAACCGTAGTCTATACTGTAATAGGTTTTGGCTATAGTGTTTTACGGTCGGCCGCCTGCCTGACGCCAACCCTCCTCGGGCATATATATATGAAATATTAGTAGATTATCGAAATAATTTACTAATATTTCTTTTAACGATGTCCAAACAAGTTTAAAATTTGCTTGGGCATGGTTCACGACAGTTGTCGAATGGCGGGATTCGAACCCACGACCATGTTGTGCATGATTCGCGGTCCGTGCCCTTAAGCATTAGGCTATTGGCGCTTCACTACTATTATATATTAAAGTTTTGCGTAAATCAGCTGAAAAATAACAGTGATGTTGTAGAAGACTGGCTTGTATATTACGCCAGAAAAAAATATATACAAAACTTGTACTTGCATTGACATGATTTCGAAAGGAGATTTTGAAAGCCTGATATCTTCTAATACCTGTAACTTTCTGTACAGCTGGTAGACAGCTTGTCACAATAATTTTCGTTTCAATATAAAAAAATACAGTTTAAAAGCTGCATGCATGTTTAAAAGCTGTGTTAAAAAATTGTACTAAAAATTATTACAGAAAAAATTTAACGACAGTTTTAACATAATTTAGTAACGCAGCGGTTTCATAAATTGAACAGTACAGAGGTCACTGGATATCACCTGAACAATCTGCTCGCTTGACTTCTATATCTATAAAATAGTATTACCTTAATAGGGACTAAGTAAAGATGTAAATTTTCGAAACACAATTTTCACAAGAGCTCATTCAGTCTAGCATGCAAGGCCCCTTATGGAGGGGTAAAGTAGCATTCTATTGCCATAGTCTAAAATATTACGACATTTATAACTAGACAGTAAAGCCAACATTTAAAATTGGCACGAATCATATAGAATCTAAATGGTATATCCCGATTTATAGCAGAGATTTTTCTGATTTATTTTTGATTAAAATTCATCATACCTTACTAAAATGTATTAAGCAACAAACGACCTTTATAACTTTTTAAAAACACAAGTTTCGTATGTATAACGTACAGGAAAAGGGGTTGGAAATTGATCAATTACTTCTACCATGTAACACGAAACAACTTCAACAAACGACTCAAACTATCGGAACACTTTTAATTAATAACAGCTCCGCTGAAACCTTGGTACGTTTTTACGTCAAGGTTAATCATACCTACTCGCGTTATTTTATAACAAGGCTACTTCACAGTAATTAAAGAAATGAAACAAAATGGTGTACGTCGTCAAGTAAAATAGTTTTCGATGTACAACTGTACACCGTGGCCGAATTGGCCGGCTCGACCCGTGCAATACCACGACCACGCAGAAGACAGGTGAAGTAGAAGTATTCTGCCTTTCGTCTGATGAGTGAGTTGCAGGTGGGCTAATTATAGTCCTCTTCTCCTCTTCTTTCTTATTAAAAGCATTGGAAGGGGAAGATATTTAAACGGAAGAGACTATAGATAGGAAAAGAAAGAAAAGAAAATATCCTTTTTTCTGTCCACTAAAGGTAGGCAAAACATCTTCAACTCTAGCTATGCGGTAGCGGTCACCTAATATCAGGTAAACCACTTGCTCGTTTGATTTCTTCAGAAGAAGGTGGTATTTTATGCAGAAATATAAAAAAAGAGAAATTCAGGTTATTTCGAAGAAGCTCATGACAGCTTATTTCAAAACAATTTGATGTTCGAATAAACTTTATGTTGTGTATCATCATCCATCATCCAATGCTGAACGTAGGCCTCCTTGAATCGCCACAGAGATCCCTTTCATTGACGGTATCGGTTGCCTTGACCCCCCTGGCCCCCTCACCCGCGCCTATACAGTGGACTTCCAAACTTCCGCTTTACTAAGTCGTAGGTTCATCTTGTGGAAAGTCTATCTAAACTGCAGAGTCCTAAACTTCGTCGTACTGTCCAGCCACACTAATTGATCATTGATATAACTATGATACATTTATATCGATGACTAATTGGTGTGCTGTGTGCCTCACAAGTGCTCAAGCATCGATACATACGAGCCCTTGTACCACAAGAATGGAGAAACTGAACACGTAAAAGAAATTGACGACTTCCATTAACACCTAGGTCCATCTTGTGGGACCTTCACCACTGCTGCGTCGTCATGTACGTAATTGTTATTCTTTAAACTTTTTCTTTGACCAGACGTTCGGATGTATTGTACTGTGTATATAAAGCTATATGATATTTTGAGTTGCAGAAATGTATTGATATAATTATATAAATTAATAAATAAAAATGTTAGTGGACCCAGCAGACGTTGTCCTGCATGAACTTTGTCTTGCATGCAAGTAAAGCTTACGTTTTTTCGTTATTCATCATACATTTTAAAAATCTTCTGGATCTCAATGGTAGTGTTATCTACCGGGTCTAATTATGTTTTAAAGCCACCCAGGAACCCATTGAAATATACACACACATTTTCTTCCACATCGACCCAGTCGTTAGGAGGAATTAGGTGACAAACACACATGCAGAAGAATTAAATATTATTAAGATATATATTAATCAGATCAAACTTACCTATAACATGTAGTATGAACTTATAATTTCTAGTGGGTGATACTTTAAAGTCGACTCGACAACGGTAGAGCGCGCGGTCTGTGGGCAGGACGTCGCGTATCCGCAACGCGGCGTGCGGCGCGGCGTGCCAGCGCGCGCGTCCGCCCAATGAGTCGTCCGCCCAGTGTGCGGACGGACCCTTCACTCGACCGTCGTAACTACGAAAAGATATTTAGCTTAAACATTGCGTAAAAGTCCAAATGAAAATTTATATTTTGTAATGCTTCAAAAGTCACACTCAAAAGGCCCGTGTTGATAGTGTGACTGCAAAGTGATCACAGATTAACAAATCGGAAACCGTATTACGATACTCTGAATAGATTCATGGAGATGTAATTGTTTGATTTAGGGTCATGTTAATTTTTACTAATATTTCCCAAAATTCTGGAACACCGTGATTATATATTTCTTTTAACATCCTCGTGTTATTACGAGAGTCTTAAGTGCTACTAAGCACACAATTTAACCTTGCGGTGAGACATTTTATATCAACTTTATTCATGCGCAAGTATGGGAATCCAAGCATGTGTTTATACTTTAGAAGTTCGACAATACAAATTTGGAAACCTAAAGTCACGAACGTACAAATATTTCTTTTCTAGGTCATTGGTAGCACCATCAATAACATCAGAAAAGAAAAATAATGAAATTATACTAGTAAGAATGAATAATGGATATTCGTTGAAAAAATTAGATCGATAGATGAGTTTTTTATTACCTTTTAGTGGACTTTGTATTATTTTCACTTATTCATTAATTTCACCCTTATAATATTTTACGTATTTATTTTGGACCGGGATGTATTCTTAAACTACGTTCTGTACAGTGGATGGAATTAAAGAACTGGTACGATCGAGAAAGTATATTTTTGCATTTGGTTAGGATAATTACGTCCAATCCCCTTCCTGTACAAATCTCCTCTTCATTTTCTTTTCTACTATCTATTATACTTAAAGGTTGAATACACATTTACAATTCCTCGAGGTTTTGCGGATATGCACTGGCGTCACTTAACATAAGGCGAATTGCTTACTTGTTTTGTATCAGTGATAGCAGTAGATTATAAAAGTATTTTTTTAATGTTAGTAGATTTTCGAAATCATTATTAATATTTCTTTAATCATTCCAACTAAGCTTAAGCTTGTGCTAGAATATGGTTCACAACAATAGTCGAACGGCGGATTCGAACCCACGTCCTCGTGTTCGGTAGTCCGCACTCTAAACCATTAGGCTATTGGCGCTTAAATTAGACTTTATTTAGAATTTAGAGGCTGTTTGTAATCTGCTGTAGTTATTGGTTGCTTTTTACGACATACCGGGAAGAACGTGACTGGTATAATTCAACAAGTGCAAACCCACGCAACACACGGGAAATACGAATAACAATGGATAACTTTACAGAGAAATATTAAAGAGAACTTTGTTAACAAACTTGTTGATTCCCATTTCACAGACAATCAAAACGTTTAAAAGTAAATTATGTTCGTGAAATGAAATAATTATATTTCGTACAAGGCGTAATCGTGACTTGATACCATTAATGAACGTTACGGTGCAGAAATTCACATCGGAATTTCTCGCACGAACGTTTTTGCTGTAATATTGTTACATTCAACAAGAGGATAAGCTTCCAAGAGCAGTGATATGTCAGTGGGTAACCGACCGACCCACAATCACACGGTCGCGAGTTCAAATTAAAATACAGCTTTAAATAGATAGCATAAGTAACACGAGACCCTAATCATTTAAGTTCAATTCTCGCTGTATCTTTTATACAGGAAATAACTTCACAATCGAAATCAATAAATAGTAAATTAGATTCCGTCATGAAAATTTGTCTTTATCGACTATCATACTACAACAATCTATCAAACACTTTTTTACCTCCGTCTTCAATGTCATAAACAAATATTCAACTTAACATTTTGTTACTATACAAAACTGTTATTAATTCTAAAGTTAATTCTGAAAATAATTTTAAACAATTATATTAAGCAAATAATATAATAGGTATACGATATTTAAAGTCCCCTTGATTACACTAACAGTAGCCCAAACGGAATAATCGCTCGGTAACGTAAGAGCAACACAATTCGTGCCTTCTTGATGACGCTTCGCCCGCTCGAAACATAATTATCGTGAACCATTTATTTCCTTCAGAAGTTACCTTGGAAATTCGTGAAAGCAGCTACCGCTATGCTTTGAAATGAAAACGTTTCGACTCATAAATATTTCATAACTAAGCGGACTTAAGGCGCCTTAGTACCAAAGTTCTTTGTACAGTCGGTAACATAGCTGATTATAGCGTCTTCTGGTATTGTTTAGAGCATCCTAAAAGTAAGATATTGGTGTTTAAATACTTTATGGATTATATAAATATTTAACGAAGTATAACATTAAATATTGTGCTCGCGATACCAAACTTTTTGAAGGTTATCAGTATGTTAATTAATATTATCTACATCGCTTGTTCCGATGTTAGATGATTCAGTTGGTGTTTCTTTTAGACGTATACCTAAAATAAGATCAAGTGTAATTGGTGTGGCATTCAGTTACCTTTTTACCTTTTACTCTTATATAAACGCTTCAATTTATTGCCATAATCATTCATTTATCTTACTATATATACTTATCTTACTATATATATATTTATATTACTCTTATTATCTAATTAAATAGTTACATGAAGTATAGTTTGCAGGTAAATTGCTCAAGACGAAATATTTCTCCTTAATTTTGCTCCAAGTTTGTGTTAGGTATGGTAAAACTTTGTAAGCTTTCGATGATTGTTCCTTATCCCTTATGTTCGTCTTCCCTAAGGCGATTTACAAATTTTATTAATAAGTTTATTTCTTTCCAAGGAAAAAAAAAACATATTTTCAGGGGTCGCTCTGGTAAATATTTAAAAAAGTAAATACCTCTCACGTAGTTTTAATATAATTAGCTATACATAAAAAGCATTTGACATATGTTTTTATTGTTTCCACTATTCCTAGGATGCTAGCTACATTTAATGGATGACACAGCGTATCTCGTAAGAAATCTTTATGTCACAGTGGTAGAGCCCGCAACAACATTGTTGCACGAATGGGCCGGCTCGACCGGTGAAATACCACGACCACACACGACGATGATAGGATGGGAAAGGGAATAGGATTGGACGGAGAGGGTATGAATGTGAGAAGGAAATATACTTTTTCCAGGCTATTCTTTCTGTCCATTAAAGAAAGGCAACGCATCTGTGACTCATTTGTTTATTGCGGATGCCTATGGGTAGCGATCACTTAACATCAGGTGACTCGCTTGCTCGTTTGCCACCCTATTGTATAAAAAAATAAAGAGAAATTATTAACAAATTCTTCGAAGCAAATTTACATTATCCAAAATAAATTCCTTAAAAAAGTAAGAGTTTTCTATACATTATTATATATTTATAACAACGAAGCTTAAAAAATGTCTCGCTTTAAGAAAAAAACATGAATGGTGTGTGAAGACGAAGTAATAATATTGGATACAGTTGTTAGTTACATCACTGTGTAAAGACGCCACGATGGCAAACCAGGATGATAAAACGGATAACTATGGCAGCCAGAGTATTTTACAAATATTATTTATATACACTATCAATAATTTAAACGTTGTTAAATAACATATTAATTTCCATTAATTCTTTCTAATGTTTCTTATCATAACCTGATATATACATAATGTCCAAACTGAAGTTTATTATCATTTCTCCAATTACTTCTAGGAAAAAGACATGATTTCGAAATGTATCTTATAGACATGATATAATTATTAATTGTTCCCTTTAATTATAACAATATGAAGTACTAAGAAGTATGTAAACTTATATATTTCTTAGCACTTATAGCAATCCCAGTTTCTTCACCGTCTTGTAATTTAATTTCGAGGAAAAATCCGGTTCCCTTTACCGACCCCTGACTTTATACAAAGCCTTTTTAAAATTTCAAACGTCACGGGGAGTGAAGTTATCGCTGTGCTGTTATAGAGGCAAAGTGTGCATTTTTGTTAAATAAAAAAAAGAAAACAGATATTTATTGGCACAAACTATGACCGCTAAGCCTCCAGCGACCTTACCGCTAGCCACAACTAAAGCCTTAAAAAAAGAGTTGTGAAATCGGGGTAATGTTCAATAATCTAAAGTTATAAATATGAATGTAAGATTTAGAAAATATATATTTCACATATAAAAATAAGGTTTCACGCCTCTAGATCCGATTGGGAGAGAAAAGAATACTGCTGGTTATTACATAAAATATTATCTAAACGCTTCGACTGAGAGAATTGAGTATCTCCCTTATGACAGCTAAAAAAAAACTATATGTTTACAATAATTTAATTGACCTAATTTTGAAATAGTAAAAATTGTAAAATTATAATTCACTTTCAAATCAAATTTGTAATTAAATAGCAGCAATTAAGACTTATTTTTTTTTTTATTTTATTTTTATGACACCTAGGTACTTCTGGCGTTAGCTTGGAGTTCCTCGTTTCAAAATAACCTGGCCCTTTTTGATTCAATAATCGAAAATGGTAAATTGAACGAAATACTTAAAATTATCGCCTCGAACCGTAATATTATTGTAAATTCTTTAGATTCCTTATCACTGGAAGGCATAAGCAAGAATATTTATTAGAAATGCTTTTTGAACTCGAATATCAGCCAATGTTGAGATAACTTAATTTACGGCTCACAGAATACCTCAATAAAATTTATTTACGTAATATTAATAGAAGACCGAAAAGCCGATTCCCTTTCTATATCTCTCTCCTCTCTTTTTAAGTATTTTTTGAATTATTTATCAAAAATAAAATAACAAAACGAAAATTATTTTGTTACCGCCCATTTCAACGATTATTGAATACATTATTATAAACCATTTATTGAGGTTAATGTTAACAGATATATGCATTATTTATAAGTGAATATTTAAAATATAGCACGTAAACTCTATTCGACCTTACAGAGACTTTTTCCACCATTCGTTTAATTTAGCGAACGCAAAGGAACGCTTTATACATAACAAATAAGCGCCTGAACGTTTTATAAAATATGCACACATTGCTGGTGCGTGATTCAGTCATGAATCTTGGGACGTTGTCACAAGATAAACAGACCGCATCTTGTTTGACGGCGAACTGACAGCTACGTGACACAAAAGAATTTGTTACATTCGATGTAAGAATAATTTTTTGGCTGCTTTGGGTTTTGTTTTAATTTGTCTGCTCTGTGTTTAATTTTTTTCAACATTTTTATTGAAATATCTACAGCCAATAATTTAAATGGTTATAGAATTTTACATAAAATAACAATCTTCAGTCTGACGAGCGTAAAATATGTTAAAATGTATTTAATTGCTTTAGTAAATTATGTTGACTTAATTCTACATTTATGTACGATAAAATATTAATGTCCCACAAAAGATGGTTTGCCAAGGACTTCATTGTCTGCCGACATCGCATAAAAAAGTATTTATTTATACTTGATTGCACACAATTAATCTGCTGCTCCAGGATGTATGCTAAAATCCATAATTAACTTTCTTATCGAGCAAATAATCTTGATCAAAATGTATTTTATTTTATCTTAATACATGTGTATGTACGACTGGGTTCCCTATAAACTCCGAAACGGCTGGACATATTTTGATGAAATTTTCAGGAAATCTTCAAATTGGCCTAGCAACTGATCTCCCGTTTTTGTATTCAGTTCGATCGGATCAACTTAATTAGTGCTACCCGGGCGAAGCCGGAGTGGATCACTAGTACTTTATAAAACATCAAACCAGATTATTTCAATAATTTTGCCATTAAAAGCTGATTTTTAGAAGAAATATTAAACTGTGGTATTTTATCTTGAACTGTATTTTACTTACATCAACATTTTGTACAAGATAGTAACTTTTCTTCTGAAACTTTGTTGAAACGCAAAGTTTGAACCATTTTATATCTCATCGCCAACTTATTTTTGTATACTTTTAAGTTAAGCTCAAACTGTAAATATTATTTTCGAAGATAGTGATATTTTACCAG
>DWTW01000778.1:0-14622 GCA_018246275.1 Papilio slateri | reverse complement strand
GCTCCCTCGGGAGCCTCGGCTCGGGCCGTTACTTTTTCATTTTTATTACCGGATTGGGTCTATGCCACTGCAGTTGTAAGGCTATTTGTAAATTCCGTGCTATATAGATACTATATTGCCTAATTTTATAAAGCGCCATCTATTAAACGTAAGTGAACTAAATACATATTGAAAATCAATCAAGAAAATCATTCTACAAAAATTGTTAGAGATAACATTGGGGCTTGCTTATATTTTATACATGCAAGGATATTAAAAGTGTAATTAAAAATTCATGAACAAGAATTAAGTGCAAATAACTACGTTTTTAGACTAAATTAAATAGAAATGGCAACACTTAGAAAGTTTCGTAAACTTCTGATAGCGAATACAGCGACATCTCTAAACGGACGGAATACAACAAAGATGAAAGAACAAGACAACCAACAACGCATTTGTAAAGTTTTCTTAAGTTAATTATAATTATAAAAGTAAATTCTTATTGGTTGATATGTCGTAGCTTTATAATAGTCTTTTCTATATATACACAAAACAATGATGCATGCTTAAGATTTGCCAGAATGTTCAATATTTGTGAATTACAGGAGATGGGATTACGGTCACCAAAAATACATTAAACTTTATTAGTATTTTCTAGGCGTTTCGTATTTGTTCAAACTGTAACTATTTAACCTAAAAAGGTTGGTGAAAGCACACCTAATCTCTTATGTTATTTGCTTTTGAGAATGAATTAAATGCATAAATTACCAGCCGGCAAACCCGAGTCGCATTGTCCAAGTTGAGTCAGCTCATTGATGATACAAGCAAAAGCTTTTATTTTTATGAAAACTACACTGTGCCGCAAAATGATAGTTCGTTAATAAAAACAGTGATAATTCCTTAAATATCCAAAACTGATTTCGTGAAATGTAGTTTGTTGTAGATGACATATTAATACATAAAAGAAAAGTCAAACGTTTTGCACACTATTTAATTTAATTATAAAAGTTACAAAAGTCTTCTAACTTGTGACAAGCTCGGTCAATTAAAAAGAAATACAGTTTTTTGTTGTTTTAAAAGTTCTTGTTTTCTCCACAAGCCCGTATGACTATAACCGTCATTAAGAGCATATCGCATGCTGTAAACCTAATTTTAATACGATTTTGGTCTATGTTTGGCCATTCTTTCACTTGCGCATTCTTCAACTCGTGTTCATCGTCGTTCTCGAACCTCTTGAAATCGCTAGAGTACTCTTTGGACCGTCGATACAGATACTACTACTGTTCTAGCAGTACTACGCCGACTTATTCATTCTAGTATCATAGTAATAATCCGTGTACATTTTTTAAGTGATAGCGACATGATGATGTATAGTCAGGGTAAAAGGTTCGTCACCCTAAAGTTGGCATTTGCTCCAGGGTCACTGACACACACTGACAATTGATATGTTCTATTATGCTTATTTGATTCAGACTTCGTATTGACTAGTAGTGTTTACTATTTTGAACTTTGTTGTTATATCAAGTAAGTATAATTTTATATGCAGTTGTCTGCTTAGTGTTTTGGTTTCATAAATCATTAAGTGTTTACGACTTGATAAAGGAATGAATTTGAAAACTGACGAAGGTTTTCGTACTCTTACTCTACTAATTAGTGTGGACAATTCAAGAATTTTTTTACAATGTCAGATCTGTTCAAAACAAAAACATAATTAATAATATATTCTTATTTAAATTTTGCATGATGACACTTTAAAAAATTCTGAATTTTATTTTTTCAGCTGTACTGTAACTGTACCAATGAATCTTATTTTGTGATTTATACTAAGCACAACAAATCTACTTATAACAAACTATTTATGTGAGCGATCTATTCATACAACCTTGGTAGATATCATAGATTACGATTTTTCTATGTGACCCGTTATTTCTGTGACACAATGTATGTACTCGATCAATCAATGCGCTGCATTGAATCTTGTGATTGATTAAACAATGTTAATATTATGGCTGCAAAAAATAATAATAATTCAATTGATTTAAGATAGAACATATACCCGAAGTTGCAAAAAACATAGAACATAGCTTTGTAAGTTTGTATAATTAGTTGCCTTATCGGGATGCAAGTTTTTTGTTTATATAACCAGTTTTACGTGCTATAAAAAATGATTATTATTAGGAAGAAAATTTACAGTTGCGTCAGTCGATCGCGCGTCTTCACAAGGTACTGGCAATTGCTATTTTTAAATCGAATCAGTAGGTCAGAAAAATGAAAATAAAGGTGGCGGCTCTCTTTTTATTAGCGTTAACGACCCAGTGTGAAGGACAATTTGGGTCTATAGGTAATTTTCTTTCGAACACTTTTAATGAAATCAATAATAAAGTGAAAGAAGTGACCGATGTGCTCATTGGCGGGATATCCAGTACCCTTAACCTTAAGCCTCAAAATGATAACCAATCGACTGAAGGGATATCAATGGCACCAGAAATTACCACTTCAGCACCTTCTTCTACTGCTGGTGACCTTAATGGACCGAAGAAGGATAACAAACAAGATACCAAGGTTATAGAAAAACCAGTCGACGTCAGGCCGACGTTTGTTCCGCTCGACACATCAACCACTGAGGAAGATTTCCCTATAGATGTAAGATTCAAAAGTTAATGATGAAAGCATGGAGAGATTGAGTTAGAATATATGAAGGTCATACTAAATTATCGTAAAATGTAAATATAACTTATATTCTTTTTTATATTTACAATATTACCACTAGGTATTTAAAATTTTTTGTGGGTCACCTTCTTGGCCAAATTTTTATTAATGTAATTGAATACATAAATAAGTCTGTTTGAATGTAATTTAGGTCGTTTTGAATTATAGGGATGCGGGTTTTATTTCATTAAATGAAATAAGTGAAAAGCTAAAACAATCTTTTTACATATTCAGGGTAGACGAGAAGGCAATTTGTGTTATCGACGACCTTGTTTTGTTAAGAATGAGAGAGATTTAAATAAACCGTGTAGTATATAATGTATGTTTTTGTTTATTTTTTATGTGTAAGATTTGGGAAGTTAAAAATTCATTGTTTATACCCAAACGATATTTTCATCCTCGACATTAATGATATATGTCGTACTCGTTAATTGATACTGGATTATATTTTTGTTTATTTAAATAAAATTAGCTTGTAATTATTAAAGGAGTTTTGACTCCTCCCCAGTATCACTCCTGATTAACAGTAAAAAGTGCATAGTTAATTTAAATTTGGATTTAGAAAAACAATTGGAACAATAAAATCATCCTACACACTAGGGTAACAACTTTCGCCATCATTGGATCATTTGACATCAGGTAGAATTGTAATAAAGCGCTATTCAATTCATTATAAAAATGTCGGAAACGTATGATGTATAATGATAAAAAGAAATTTGATAAAACAAGAAACTAATAATTTTCACATTACTATGGACAGAAGAAAGAAAACATACATGGCCTGCTCACTAAAACCGTTTAACAAAGTAAGTATTTGCCGCCAGTAGGCTATCAAATTTGCTGCCTCTACCAACCTCTGCGTCCTACAACCTTACCTTTTGCCCGTAATTAGTATGATTGTAAACTGTGGCATCGAAGTGTCATAGTAGTTATGAAACATATAAAATGTTTAATTTTTGTGTATACCTAATAACATATGGTTATATACATATGCGATGTTTAATTTCTATAAATATAAAAAAACCATCATCTTCCTGCCCTGTTCCCACTTACCATTATTATGGTACCATAAAACGTAAAAAAATATTGGCACCAAATATGCCATCGCTAAATTCTGCCCCAATTTGTTGTTCTTATAATTTAGAAAGCTCTTCATTTGAGGACACTCGTTATAATCAAAACAGGACTTAAACACTGACTTCTGGCAGTACAAGGAGAAGTGAGAAGAGCATGACTCCTGTAGAATAAAGAATCTCACTTCTGATCTGTCTCGGGACTTTTCACACTAGTATTTAGTGGGGCTTAGTACTTCTGCAATGAATGCTGGCCCATTGTAAAAGTTATTGCAGTAGTTGACTTTGAATGGACACGTGGATAAGTTAGCTCTTTAAGATAACCTAAATATCTACGATTAATCTTTTTAAAAACCCAAGTCAATGGGAAGGGAGATTTTTGTCCACCATGACAAAAAATGTGCCAATGACCTGAGATTTCAACAAGATTTTACAATTAACTTATGCAGAATATACCAACGAATACATTTTATGTTAACTCATAACTAGCAGTGGAACCGAGGTTCGATCTACGTCGTCATCTGTCATTGTAAGGTTGTGTTTTTTCGGAATATATTTGGAATTCGAATAATGACATCTAGCGTTGTGACAAATAAACTTTAGGTTCCAGTTAGATTTTGTTGTCAAAGGATTAATCGTCCATTGCCCAAGAGATTGCGCTCTAAGAATATTTTTGTCAATGTCTCGTTTTTAAGGGAAAGACAGGTTTTTTAGTAATGTTACATTTCTATTGTGTAGGACGGCAAGGACATTAGCGGTTCATTCGATATAATCGCAACTCGTCGTCGTCATCGTTTCAGCCGATAGACATCTGCTGGACATAGGCCATGGGCGAGCATTGATCGCTACAAGATCTGCCTTCGTCCAGTACGCTACCGCCGTCCATTAACATTTGAGTATGATGGAGAAATGGTATATATAAAAAAAGAAAGAAAAAGAAGACGATTTAGCGGGGTAGTCTACCATACCATCAGACGAACGACGAAGACGCCTGTACTCTGTGAGGTCGTGGCATTTCCCCGATCGGCACTTTAGTATAACACTTGCCGCTAGCTCCTTTATTATCCAGATTTGGGATGCTGTTATGACTTAAAAAAAAAACAAACCAGCCATAATATTTTTTCAGTTATTAATCGAGTTTCCGATTCGTTGATTCATAATTACAACACTTACAAAATTTACAATCAAAATTATTTAACAAAAAAATTTTTTTTTTAAATATTAGTAGATTTTCGAAATAATATTGTAGTAAAATATTATTTAATATTTAAATTATTATTGAATTATAATATGTCAAAATAAAAATATTTTGTACACAAAATTTGCACCCAGTTTGCAGCAATACCTATCACAATTGGGGGAGAGATTTCAGACTTGATTGTTATTTGATATTGTTGACTGATTGAAGTTGTTAAGAAAAAAATGCTATAATAAAATGAAACGCGATTTAATTGAGCTAAATAACTCTATTCTATATAAACAGGAATTACTAAAGTTTCAATATTCACATTGATTTTTTAAAATGAAACTAGTTTTGTATAAAACGATCGCATTGCCTTGACTGGTGTTAGGTTGCAAGGCGGACTCGACTCGATCGCTCCTCTGAATACGATTTATTCATAGTAAAACAATTAATAGAAAAATGAGGAAAGAAATAACAGTTTTTTTTGTGTTGCTAATAGTCTACCAGTGTAACGCCGATATAGGGGATATATTCGCGATACCCGGAAAAATATTAACAGCTTTTACCGACGTCTTTATAGGACATACTGAAGAGAAGCCAAATAAAGGACCAATAGAGCCACCGAACAGGAATATAAACCAGAAAGTAGCCGACGAGCAGGGCAGTAATAATTATAATCAGAATTTAAACCTGAACGACAATACCGGAGACGTCAACCTTCAGAGCGCAGGCACTGCGAGCAAGCAAAACTACGGCAACTACACCAGCAGGACATAACGGATGTGACATTACACATAAGTACTTTATACACTGTGTACTCGTAACTTCATGTACGTTAAAGTAAATCTTTTTATTTTTAATTTTAAATTGATGTTGTTTTATTTAATAATTTAATCCTTTGATACATATATCAGTTCAACACATGTGTGTGATTACACATGTACCTCAGTAAATATCAGATTGTTCTTAAAAAAAAATAACCATAACTTTTTTATTTTCAAAATTTACTTTAGCATAAAATTTTCTTTATTAATAAAACAACTCTGCTAGATTTTAATAACTTATAAGAGGATTGCGGGCTTGTATTTTTAGAAAAAAGTTTCGCAATGGGGGACTTCTATGTCCACCAGTGGACCACTATTGGCTGAAGAGAAAGAGATAGGCAATAAATAAACCAACGGTCCTACAGGAACCTTTTTTTCGTTAACGGATGGTGTTAGTTTTCTATTTATCTTTACCGACAAAGGGTTATAGCCATACAGAGGTAGAAGGATACATATTGTTAAAATTAAGCTATTTACTAATAATTAAGAAACCCGATTGTCATCGCAAGTGAAGTCATCGTATGTTATTATAAATATAAAATAGCCCAGGAACACTGGAACCCAGAGGGGAAGGGAGAGTTTAGGGATTTTCACTCGGCACACTTCTGGCATAACTGGCCAGTACCCGTAGCCGACGAGCACGTGTGCGTAGATAAGTTTAATACATCCTATCTTTCTCTAGTATGTCAATAATCTGGTCGGTATTAGTTCGCCGAGGACGTTCCGTGGTAAAATTGCCGCTCACTTTTGCAACATAAATTTGCCTCGGCACTCCTTGTCACACCTACCCAGGTGTCCAGTCCAGTATCCAGTAAAATGTTAATCAAATATTTTTATATCTATATCTTATAAATATTAAATAATGGCGTTATCTCTTCATTGCTCATTCTTAAATTATTAGGAAATCTTTTATTCGCTACAAACACAAATATTTTTTTTAAATTATTTTTATCAAACAACATGTTTTTACAATTTTTTTTTAATTTACTTGTTTAATATTAAATAATTGTAAACAGGAAAGTTGGCGTCAAACAGGCGGCCGGCTGTAAAAACTTTAGCTACAACCTAATAGAGTATGGACTACTGTCATACTGTTCCGACCTCACATAAGTGGGAAAAGGGCAAGAAGATGATTAAATAATTGTAAACAATGAAAAAGTCTGGCAATAGATTACTGTAGCTCACTATTACTATTGTGTAGCTTAGTATTAGATTCCGAATTTAATGGGAACGCTCGCACAAGATGTTTTGAAGGAAGGTTTTTCTTTGAGCGTTGTGTTTAATGTAGTTATTATAAACAAAATCTAATATTAGCCTTGTTTTTTTGGCTAGAATTAATTAGTGGTGTATATGAATAATATATAAACACGAAATAAAATTGATAATATGTGGTTGACCTATTAAAAAAACATGCTACCAAAGTGACCTTTAAATATTTTGTGAATTGATTATGCGTATAAATTATCATAAATACGTTGTATTGTACTGAATATTAGTTACACAGAACAGTAGTTCTGCAAAGAAGGAGGTAATGGAATCTGTAATAGCAGCATACGATAACACATCCCGCAACAATAACATCTGTTGCACGAATGGGCCGGCTCGACCAGTGAAACACCACGACTTCACAGAAGACGAGTGTAGTAGAAGTCTTTTTGCGTTTCGTCTGATGAGTGAGGTGCCGGAGGCCGAAATACTAGTCCTTTTTCACTTCCTAATCTTTTCTAATAAGGAAAGGATGGGAAGGGGAAGAGGATTTGACGGGGGATGGGTTGGATAGAAGGAGGAAATATCCTTTTTTATGTTTATCCTCTCCTCTGTCCATTAAAGGTAGGCAACTCATTAGTTTGTTCCTATGGGTAGCGGTCACTTAGTATCAGGTGTACCGCTTGCTCGTTTGCCACCTTCTTCTATAAAAATAAAAAAAAACACATTTTTAAATTATTATTCACAATTACAACAACAATTTAATCTTAACAAATATGTAAAAATAAAATTATAATCGTAATTAATTAAGGTATCAAAAGCCTGATATTAAAATATTAGCACCATGTAAAATTGAAAAGTAAAAACAATGGCGTAATATGAAATTTTCGTTAGTTGAAATTTCTTTTATTTCACCATATGACACACACTAGCCGCCAAGATTTTGACTGAAGGTACCATAATTGTGGTTGGTAGACCGACCAAAACTGTTGAGATTAAGGTCTCCTAAGTTGTCTTTTAAGTTAATATTTTGGTTGTAATTTCCATCACCCTGTTTGTCTGCAATTTTCTGTTCAACGTCTTGATCCCCACGTTGCTGACTTTTTTCCAATGCGGCGATCATTTTGCTGTCTTCAAGCGCTGGCTTACCGGCTTCCGTTGCGTTCACGACGCTTTGTTTGAAGGAGATCTGAGTGCCCGCTTGTGAAGTTTGCCCATCTTCGTTCTGTAGGCCGAAAATGTTTTTTACGGAAAACTCGGTCAGCACGTATTTAGCCGCCTCCATTATCTTTCCAGGAATTGCTGTCAGGATTGACAAGTCTCCATTACACGAGTCGAGTGTTGTTAGAAGAAGTACAACTAATATCGGTCGCAACATCGCGCTGATTTCTGATAAAATCGTATCTGTCGTTAGACGTTTGTAATATAACTGACGCTGGTACGATTAAAATAACATGTCGTGCCAAAACCGGTCGGGGAAAAAGATCTACCTTTTTTATAATATAAAATAAGAAATGCTCCCTGCTAGACTAGTAAGTCTGTAGATTTCTTAAGGCCTAGGGCGCACTTGCTTTTGGCCGTGTGCCGGTGAAATGCAGTTTTGTAACCAAGTATTTTTCATGGTATTGCGTACACTTACGACAAACCGTTTCGGCGGTTCGTCTTTTTGTAACACATTATAGAGCATAAAATCCGATGGCATGTCTTGAAGTCGATGAAGACTTACGGTGTTTCATTTTTTTTGTTACACGTCAAAACGCTGCATGATTTTCGTCGCGCTTTTGTCACTTCTTCTTACTAATTAGATACTACGAAAAACTTAACAGCCAATATATATTTAAACTTTCGTGGTTTTTACTAACATAAAGTTCATAAGAAACGGGATTCTTACCACGATTAGGCTTTTTGAGTTCCCGATATTTCGACGCAGTTGCATGCGTCATGGTCACGGAGTAACTGAGGTGTGCGGTAGGTGTGAAAAATGTTATAGGTAGCCGTATCGATCTACCCTTCTTCTGATTCTACGACCACTACTATTGTTCGAGTTCTCACTAGACGCTACACTGGCTAAGTCTTAGCCTCTTAGGCTCCGGGCTAGCCCAGCCCGCAATCTACATTTTACAGGATTACAATTGGACCCGGTACGTGGCGCTGTCATCGGGATCAAGGAGGTTTTTATTTAATTTTTTGCCTAATAACGTTTATGGAACACACTTGCTTGCTCCGTTAGTAACGTTTTATTCTTATACTACTGATCAAATCTGTGTTTTTTTTTTGTTTAAGAATAAAACAAACTCCTTGCCTTTAGTGCAGAAAAAGGAAAGATCTTTTTCGCCATGCAGTGAAAGGAAAAACTCAAAAGGTAAGATGGTGATTAGTACGTCCTCACTGACATACTTCCCCTTGTATGGAGGCGATTAAAGTGACCTTCGTTTTAGTCAACAAACGACTACTGCTGGACGTAGGTATCCCCGAAGAATTGAGACCTTAGGTAAACGAAATTATCAGGCTAACGATACCCGTAATTTTATGGCGACAAGCAGAAGTGTTGCACCTGCACATGTTTTTATGGTAGAAAGAGGTAAACGTGCACATGCTCGTGGTGACCTCACTTACATTAAATAATGTTACATACGTTATCAATCCGTCTTCCTAAACCACTGCTGAACTTAACGTCTCTCTAAACAGGTACCATGCGTTGTGCATTGAGTAGATCTGAAGAATTTACTATAGAAATGATCCTATGAATGCAGTAGTTCTAATAAATATGTAAAAATAGCGGACGCCGCCGACAAAACCTCGGAGTTTCCTATCTATTGCAATTTATTCTTTTCCTAAATCGATAAGCATTTGAGTGCTATAAGATAAATATCTATCCTGTATATCTTTTAAAAGATAAACCTTTATACATAGATCAATTCATTATAGTCTATGTTTATTTTGAAAGAAGAATAAAATCATAGTTAGATTAGTTCATAAATAGCAAGGGGATTTTATAGGGCGGAGGTTTTTTTAAATAAACAATTGTTTTAACAAAACAGTTTTTATTTCGACATATTTTTTGTACTGTGTAACACGCGGTTATTGTTAGTAATCTATACTTTTTGTTGACTCGTTATAATTTTACTACCAATAGTTCCGTATTTCTGTGCAACTTCTCCAGGTCCAAGTCGTTCGTCGTCTGCCACGCGACTGTTCGAGAAATTGCGCACGCGCATCTGCCGCAGTAAGACGCTGTTCGTGCACCAGGAGGAAGGGGCTGAGAGTGTCGTGACAGTTGGATATTTATTTAACGTGTTATTTATTAAATTAATTATTTGTTTATTTATTTATTTTCTTCAATTTTGCGGTACAGTGTACAAAAATCAAAAAAAAAAGAGATGGACACTAGCTCGTATATCATAACGTCCTACCGTCCGTCCGTCGACTCCAAGGATTAGTATTTTAAATGTGTAATTTTTTTTTAAAGTTTTAATGACATTAATTTTAGCAACCATCACCGCGCAATCATCGTAGTACGAATGTATTGAAAGTTGATTCTGCACTGTCAGAGTGCACCACACGGACTATTTTAAACGACGCACGCCAGGAAAAATATTCGTGTCATCTGTGTTCGTTCGACGCCGATCGGTAAGTTCACAAAAATATTAGTTAAGATTATATGATCTTCCGCTCAGTGACCAAGCGTTCCGAATAATCGGAGTTTCAGTCAAGTAGCTAATTATGTATAGCCACTTTAGGGCCTTAAGGCAAACTAAACCGCTAGGATTACGTGGCAGTTTATTTTTAATAAGATAATATCAAATTAACAATAAATGAAGAGCATATACAATTAGGTGAGCGAATAGGTGACGAACCACTGCAGTAGGTAATTTTTCGTGTCATACGCTTCAACATAAGTTTTATGAAATTAATCATGTATTCCGCAGAAGATTGAAACATGTCGTCGACATCAGTGTCCACTACGAGTTAGCTTATTTATTAAAATTACAAAATAAAATAAATAAATATGTAAATTAGTTTTTACTTACAGCATAACGGTTCTGGATAGACATCTTCTCAATCACCATAGAATCGGTCTAGAAAATCTATTAAAACTTGTCATGGCCAAAACAAAAGACGGTCTCAGCGACGATGCTTTAATTATAGACGAATATGGAGTGGGGCAGCCGTACTATAAACAATCTGATGATATCATAGAAGAAGGCGAATTTATCATAGAGACGGTTACACCAAAGGTTAAAATATTAAAGCACGCGGCGGTCAACACTGATTTGAAATGGAACGACATTCCGGAAATAAAGAACAATTATAGAATGATAAAGAAGGAACTAGAGAGATTGATAGACGGTCCGATAGAAGACAACCAGAAAGACAAGCTACTGCTTAAAATGCAGAGTCTAAACGAATGCATGTGCAAGTTTGTCGACTCATCTAACACGCTGAAGAAGGTTTTGACAAAAGGATTCGATTCAAAGAATATCCTTAAAAATGAACATACAAGTGGACCTGTGTTTAGTTTGGGATTGGGGGAGTAGGTATTATGTAGAATTAAATGTACAATTAATTGATTTCAACACAGAAAGTGTTTAAACCCAAAAAATAACGTCTAAGAAGTCTAATTAGCATTAAATAAGAACAATTCCCAACCATTTCGTAGTTGATTTGCTTTTGCTCTATAATATTGTCGTTTTCAATTGTAAAATTTCAATAGCTGAAATATGTATGAGCAGCGTAGCTTTTTCTCTTTCCTCGCAGATTTCCAAATATGTTAATTCTTAAAATCTAATTATTGCAGCCAAGAAACATCTCGTGAATGGGAGCGACCTCACAGCGAGAAATTAGAAAGAAATAAATGCAAGTATGGCGAGATTAGGTACAGTTAATGTTTGATTTTCTTTTTTCTACTTAAGTTCTACAAGTGAACACAAAGTTAGTATAGTATGTGAGATGATCTCTGTGTGGATTAAACACATCTTATTTTTTGGTTCTTCTTTTCAAGTCAAAACAAATCTTTTTCTTTTAGTCTGATTCAATAATTAGTGATTTGTTTTGTTTAACATTTTAAATTGTATTCTCACATACCTCACTGCCCTTATATCTTACTCACGTATGCTTCTCATGACATGCTATGGTCAAACATTTTAGACGTAAAAATCATAACTATGCACTCCGCCTATGATGATTTGCCGTGAGCCACATTATGTGCAAAAATGCCTCCAAACCTTACACTGTATGAAGCTAATACATTACTTGGTAGTGTACGTAAATTCAACAGTGACACAAAGATCACCGGCAATATAACGATGTTAGATTTGTTCATAAGATATCATTATCATCTTCGGTAAACAGACTTCCACTGCTGACCGTAGGCCGCCCACATAAATCCCCGCAAAGATCGGTTCTCTGACGAGATCATCGGTCCATCTCGTAGTCGGCCTCCTACGCTTATATAAGGACAAATATTTCTAAAAGAAAGTTTAAATGTTTTTTTACGCCAACTTAAGCCACTAGTTTGTACTGTTTCAGAAGTGAGAAGAAATGCTCCACGGACAGTTTTTATTTTTGATTTTATTTTCTAATTAATATTTTACTTTTGTTAAGTTTTTATACAGTTTGTATCAATACATAAAATTTCATTACCTATATTAATAAAATTCTGTGGTAACCTTTTTGTATATAAAATTACTTCCGGTAATTTGTTCGCGGTGATATCTTTTTAAAGAATATAAATAATTTACTAATATTTATTTAAACCGTTTCCACTAAGCTTTAAACTTTGGAGATTGTGCACGACAAATAATCAAATGGCGGATTCGAACCACGCCCTCATGTTTCGCAGGCCGTACCCTTAACCATAAGGCTGTTGGGGCTTCATATATGTTATATCCCGGTGAATAAAACAAAAGCTGAATGCTCATTGAGCTGATGAGATGTGTAGACACTTTATAGTTGCTAGAGCACAGTATTTAAAAATAATTATAGCAACATCGCATATATACGTTTACCATCGGGGCGATATAAAAGCGAAACAAAAGGGAGTGTCAACAGACTTGTAATTCCACTTAACTACCGCTACGGCCAGCCACGTTACCAACGGCGGCAACAGAACTCTTTGGTGTTACAAGGCCACTATCGGGCTAAGAAAGACAAAAGATAAAAATCCAAGGGACCTCGTGGAGAAGAAGAAATCTGCTTGGATTTCTAACCAATTTAGGGAGACATAGAGTCAAAATATTTAAGGGGAATATGATGTTTTGGATATCCTTTTCTACTGACACCACGCGACACGATGAATACACATGAGTTAAACATGTTGGATTAGCTAGTTAGTTTTTTGTTGACAGCTTGGCCACAGTCCTGCCTGATGTTAAGTGGTGGTGTGGTCAAAAGATAGTACAGTTATTTAGAATCATTCTAATCACTTTTCTCTTGAATACAACCACGTTATAATCGGACGAAAACTGACGCTGGCAACTTGTTCAGAAGTAAAAGAAACAGTGGTTTACTTCTGCGTATTATACTACACTCGCAAAGACATGCCAACCCTGTGAGTTTCGACAAGACATCGGTTTGAAGCTACCTAAGATTAGCAGTGAACGCTTAAAGACCGAAATTGCAATGAAAATAGTTAAAAAATATATTACAACGATATCAAAAATATAGTAAATAAATAGTGTATAAGTCAAAAGCTAGCACAACTATCCCCGTCGTGAATATCTTCGTAACACACGTGATGATGGCACCTGTTCTCCTTGCACCTCTGACAGCAGTGATCGCACACGTCGTGGAATTGGCGGCAACTGGTATGGCAATGCGACATGTAAGCACTTTTGCCACAAATCTTTTCGCAAGTTCTTTGCTGACAATTACTTGGCTTTATCAAAGAATCGCCACTGGACAATAGAACATTGTTTGTCTGACAACATTTGCAATGTTTTTCGTCCACTCTTTTATCTTCTCGGTTGCGATCACGACAGAATCGAATTTTACTGCAACCTTCAGGTCCATACTTTTTATTAACTTTTACAACTGGTAACACTCTCGGTCCGCGTCTTATTATAGGTCTGTTACCGTCGTCGTGACTTTCCAGTAACGCGTTTTTTCTGACCGTTGCAAACATTCTATTCACTTCCTCGATTGCATCTTTCGATTTAGTTTTTTCTTTCAACGAATGTTTTAGTTCCTCCAATTTCATTTGGGGAATAGATGACGATTTGTGTTTAATAAGATCGATTGAATATTGTGAATTCTTGTCTCTTTGTGGCTGGGAGCAATTAACAATCGTGAATTTATTGTCTTCGGTTACATTGCTTTCTGCTATAGATAAATGGTACACCTTGCTAATTGTTAATTTTGGTTTTATTTCTTTTTTTATTCTCCAACCTTCAGTCTCGACACATGCATCTTTAACGATGACAGTTTTATTATATTTATCTTTTTCAACGCAGATTTGTTTTTTGCTTTGAAATACAGTGAGCACTTCATTCAATAGATTCAATCCCTGGCTGACGTCCGTTTGTGACGTTTGAACAGTTTTAGTGCTCGAGGAGTGATTGTCGGTCATTCTTATTGTTTTCTCTTTCAATTCGCATTTATCAGTTTTAAGTTTCTCAGTCAAACTTTCCCAGCGGTAATGAACACCTTT